>JARUHE010333925.1:0-10756 GCA_031471125.1 Archaeomysis grebnitzkii | reverse complement strand
CTAACCAGACCCAACGTTGCTTAACTTCGCTGATCATACGGGAAGCGGTGTTTCAACGTGGCCATGGCCGTTGACATCTTATTTATTGGTCCCAATATTATTTAAAGGTCAAACGTTTGTTCGATTATTTGTTAGTGTATAAAAGAGGAAATTTAGTGTCCATTGAGTGAGTTTTGGTTGTTTTGTTTACATTAAAAGTGAACGAAATAACTGTAGATGTTGCGGTCAAGAATGTAAATTGGTTTTACATTCTTGATCGCAATACCTATAAAGATAATTTTGTTCATCGACAATTGGTGAAGCAAAGTGTTTATAAAACACATTTGGTTTGAGTCTTGTTAAACCAGTCAAATAATTTTAAGCTTTTAAAACTTTATCATTGTGTTGATAATATCCAATATAAATAAATCCCAATTTATATTATATGTAAATCTTATTCATATATATACATAGTTGCTTATTAAACAATCTTGAAACTTTAAAATATAATTATGTAACCTTTCATGTATTAAGCATATATATATACATGTTATTTAATACAAGTAATATTGTAATTGCAGGTACTCAAAAGAGATGAAATTTATTCAACAAGAAGAATTGTTAAACCGTACAGCTCACAGTTACAAATAAGAGACACACAATAGTGAATAAAATCAACGAACCCTTTAATGCATTTAACTCTTCTACCAATAATTTATTTACGAGTGAAAGGGTTAACCAAATAGCAGAACAAAGTGAAGGTTTCCATTAAAGTTTATTAAAACCGAATCAATTGACTTTCCTTTTGATTTCTCCTTCACTTTATTGAGGTGTTTGCAAGGTAAGCCTTTCTCAGCAATTCCAATGTTGCCAGCGAACTTTAGCTCTTTAAGAACTTAGTTATTGCTGGAAATAACTTTTATTGTTTGTGATGAAGTGGTTATTCATTCACTGAAGGCGTTACGACGATTAAAACTAGTTTAATAACGGTCTTTATATGCAAGTGGTCGTTATATTTAGTCGCTTTTACACAAGGCTTTTGTTTCAAAGGACTTTATATTTGTAAGGAGGTGTAATTAACTGTTTTGTTGAAATGAGGAACTTTGGTCTTTTCATCTATGTTTTATTTTATTTATTATTTTTATACAACTCTTTACTTTTTTAGAAATTTAAGTTTTATTTTTTATGTGTTATTCTGCCACAATGGTATTCCAAGATGGTCTCCTATCTATGTAAGTGCTAGCCAGATTCCATATGGCTTAACGTCATTGATAGACGAAATTTGGTTGTCATAACCTTTTAAGAAGTTAGTTAACCTTACATATATCTTACAACCCAAAACTAAAATATGGTAACACAGTAATAGTAAAAGATAAAATATTGTTGCATAGTAATATCAATAAATATCATAAAACAACATCAACAGATAATAGATGAAATTTACAAACAAAAACATCAACAGATTTTTTTTAAATTAGCAATAGTTGATAAAAAAAACATTCAGGGGTTGATTAATTATATAAATTATCTTAAAATGTTCACGTGCCCTCGTGTGCGGACCGACCTGGCCCCGGAGGCCCTCTGGACAGACCCGGTGGGGGCATCGGGACTGCTGGCCCGATGGTCGGACCTGCTGGGGTGGGGGCTGGATCCTATGTCGAGGATGGCGTGGGGTCGACAACAACAACAACAACAAATTTCTATTAAAAAAGCAACATGTGTATGCACGTTCGTAACTTTGACCCATGTAAGTAAGTTATCTAGCAAAAAATATTTTGCGGTGTCAAAAAGCAGGTGTGTCGATTCTGTATCTATGGTACATACAGTTTTTACCTTGGCTGATGTACAAGGTTTCATACAGAAAAAATTTACGCCATTTTTATTTTGTTCTTAGATTTCATTCCATAAATTGTAATTCCCATAACACTTTATTGTTTTCTGTTTTTTCATAAAGAAAAAACTTTTCAACTATTATAATTTTTTTGCAAATTAATTTTCATAACAAATTCCTATCAACTATTATTTACCTGCGGGAGGGTCAACTTATCAGTGGAAGGAATAAATAAGAGGTGTGTTGTTGAGTCCTTACAACCAGGCATGCTATGGCCTCACTGTAGAGAGAGAGAGAGAGTTAGTGGATTTTGGTCGGTCTGTCCAAAGTTTTATGCATGACTTACTGTATGAATTTACACAAGTCCATTACAGTTGTCTTGTTTTATTTTGATGTTGCCCAACATGACCCCACTAAGTCATGATTCTCTGAGGCATTATTGAGGATAGGCAGCATCTGAAATTCCAGAAAATTGAGTGACTTCTGTCACTGCTGTTGGTGTCCCTTCCATTTGCATTGGTTTGTCCAGCATATTTTAACAGCCTGTGTGGCCTACTCTGGTGAGAGAGTACGTCTAGGCCTGGCCGGGCTTCCTCTTATGAGTATTTTAAATGACGATGTCCCGATTAATGAGCTGGTTGTGTTTTCAAAGTCCGCTGGTTGTTTTATCGGCTTTGATTAGCACTATTTTTAATCCATTTTATGTTACTTGGTTAAAGTTTTGTTGTTTGAAAGTGCTGAATACCCTCTGGGTGCAGCGCTGGGCATTGGCTCCTTTATTTATATAATCAATCAATCCATCTGCATTGGGACTTTGTCATATGAGGTTTGGATGGTGTCATAATTGGTTGGTAAGTGGATCACCATGTGACTCTTTCTGATGAAGAATGGGTGGGTGGGTGGGCTGGTGAATAGCTCTGCTTTGGTGACAGTCATCATGTTTGTACCTGTGCTTGCGACTGACATCCCGTGGTGTTCCCCGTCCCTGTTCGGGCGCCATTGTTGGGAGTCATTAAAACCAGGCAAGCTGTGGGCTCACTTTAGAGAGAGTTAGTGTATTATGGTCGGTTTGGTCAAAATTATATGCATGAATTCACACAAGTCCATTTTAGTTTTCTGGGTTTACTTTGATGTTACTTCTTGTATGATAAAATATACAATAATTTCCGCAGTAGTTAGCACAGCATCGACTGTGCATAATAAAATTCAGGTCCATCTAGATTAAACAGAAAACTTTTAGTTTTATGTGGTTGAGATCAAAAGGGATAACAAAACACAGGCTTTATCAAACAAATCTAATGTCATCGAATGTTTGCATTATTTCGTTAGGTCACTTGATTCACATTTAATGATGACATTGGCTTTGCAGATTTATCTTTCGGTGTTGTTTTCATTCACGATTTAAGAGAACATTGTACAGGTTACCTAACGAATAGTATTTTAAAGTTTCTAAAATATGAACTTCCAGTGTTTAGTAAATGACTATATTGTTCACCAATTTACAATGAATAAAAAAACAACACCGGATTTTTATAGACATTACATTTGATTCGAGTGGAGTTACCACTTACCTGAATTAACCTGATGGATGAACAAATCTCAAAGATGTGTTGGTATTGCATGACATCAAACTGCAACTTCTTTCCACAACTCTGGTTAATATTGAACTCTTGGCCCAGTACAGCACCCATGAGATTACCTGGAATATAAATGATGCTTCAGAATATCATCACTTTGACATGGAAACTTATTTAATTCATACATCATAAATAAAACTGAAAAGTATTTGAGAATACCACGTCCATGATCTCAACACCATTCTGAAAACTCAATGAAGTGGAAAGTACATATAAACAAAAAAATAATTGCTGTAGATATTCTATTGGTGGGTGAGAAAGTGATTGGGCAATTAAGAAAAGTTATAATCTAAGACTCATTTCAGTATGAAAAATTTGGATTGTTGGAGTCCAACAAAAAGTCACTCTCTGGCACTCTTAATTGGTGGGTTTAAAATGTAAAGCTCAAGGTGAATCCAGGATGAAACTGTGGTTGGATCCCATGTCTTAAAACTGTAAAAAAACAGTCATATTGGACCCCATCCTGGATTGTAACAACAGGTTGACACATACAAAACCAATTTATCATGACATCCGATAGTTATTGTGGCCATGATGTCACTTGGTGCAAAAGGACTTTGAAAAAATATTTTGATATCAATGATTCAAACTTAATTCAAGTTTGAAGCAGTCACATTGGGCACAGTCAATACTGCGGTAATACTGCCCATTTTGTTGTACAAGAAGTAACAAGACCGTCAGAAGTTTATACACACCTCTTATTTATCCCTCCCACTGACCCTCCTGCAGCTATATACTAGTTATGGGAATTTATGAAAATTAATTTACAGAAAACTTCTAATAGTTGAAAAAAAATTTTTTATGAGAACAGAAAGCAATAAATTATTATGCGAATTACAATTTTGTGCTATGGAACTAGATCTAAGAATCAAATATAAATTGCGTGAACTTTATTTTGTATGAAACCTTTGTACGTCAGCCACGGTAGAAACTTTTTGTATCATACTTACAGAATGGACATGCATGCTTTTCCTTACAGCAAAATACTTTTTGCTGCATAAATTACTTAAGCGAATCTCTACATAGGCGTAGCAATTCCGATGTCGTCGGCGGCATTAGACAATGACTTGAATGCTTATACATCATCTATACTATTATTTCTTTTCATATAGGTTTGGTTATTTTTATTTGATTTTATCACTTTATTTTTATCTACATTTTTTCATCAAAACTGTTAAAAAAAAAATTTCTATTTCGGTTTGATTTATGCATCAATGGATTGGGAATGAAGTATACATAAATAGTCTCTAAGGGGATTTTTTGATTAAATGATGTTTTCTCACTTTGTAACATCATTTTTGATTGACCTTTCTGATTTGGACATAAAATTTTTTTTATCAAAAATGTTTTTTTCATTTTCTGTTTTTGTTTATGCATAAATGGATTGGGAATGAAGTATACATTAATAGTCTCTAAAGTGATTTTTTGATTGAAGAATGTCTTCTCACATTGTAACACCATTTATGATTAACATTTGTGGAGATAGAATTTTTTTTTAGTTCCTGAATGAATCATCGCGAGACATTTAAACCGTTCGGTTCGTGGATTACTAGTTTGTTGATCTACAGTTATCATTTTTATCTCAAATGAATAGTTATGAACTTTACATTAAATGTAAGCCAATTTTTCATACTTGAACAAACTTTTTTTTCATGCATGCGAGACGTTGGTGACCGCAGTCTGCTGGTTGTTATTTGAGGTTAAAATGAAGAAAAAATCTTAGTAAAACATTTCACATTCAACATTAAAGTTTTTTTTTTTTTAAATTTTAGCTTCAAATTTTCAGAACTAAACAATAAATATGCATGTATAAATACTATATAATAGAATTTTTAAAAATTATTTTTATTTATATTTTTAATGTTTTTAAACATTTTACAATTATATTGTACATTAGAAAATTAAATAATCGCTCAACATTTAAACCTCATTGCAATTTAGGCATAACTAGTTATGCCTTATATACAACCTATTAAATTTTGCTAAGAAATTATTTATTTCAGTGATATGAATGTAATGATGGGTGAAACCTCCATTAATGATGGAGACACGGCTCATCTACTCAATTTATTGAGGTCTGAAGATCCAACCCAATATTACACTCTAGTGAAGATGCATCTCTCCTTTGTGACAGACCTACCCACAGATATGTGAGTTGTGAAACATTTCAATGTCTTGTGAAGCATTTAAAGTGCGCCAAAGTAGATTATAAACAAAGTTCAAATTTTAATAGTTATAGCATTTTCTTTAAAGTGATTTATTTTAAAATTAACCAACAAATGATTAATTTTAATAATAAGCTTCTTGTGAATAATATTGTTATTAATGATCAATTGGTATTTGTGTTTAATTCAAGTATAGTTTTTGTGGAGCATGCCAAAGGTGCAGCTCTACTAAGGTGTTACTTTTCTTATGTCTCCTTCGGTGGCATAGTAGTTGCATCCGAAATATTCAAGTTTTTGGTTTCTTGATCTACAGCTATAATTTATATACCAAATGAATAGTTATGGATTGTATATTAACAATTCCCATGTAATAATTTTTGAAAAAAAAATTGAGATTAAAATATTTTTCATAAAAAATATATTTTTGTTCATGTACATAAATCATTTATATGGGAAAAATAAATTGTTTTTTTTGTACATTGGAGACATTTATGACTGCAGTTGTCCGGTATGGATGTATAATTTACTTTTATAAATTTTTTCAGTTGCGACGGAAATATTGGATCAAACGACTCTTCCAAAAGTGGGAAATGGCAGCTGACGCCATTGATGAGGCGGTTGGGGAAAGGAAGTTCGAGCAACCGAGGTGTTATGGAAGGAGCTCCTTTAACAAATGAAGGTGTTTGTCAAGCATATCAGTTAATCCAATTTTTAAATACAGAAAAAAGTAAGTTCTTTTTTTTCTAAATTTTTGTAATTGTTAGATATAATTCAATATTTTATAATTTATCCTACATGTTCTGATGAAACATACAACTTTCCTTTATCATATTAATTTTTCTATCATTTGTTTCAAAGAAATTTTACCCTAAACCTTCAAAGTTTGATAATAATTTACAAAAGCATGAGTATTAGGTTGTATTTATTGGTGTATATTTCAATGCGTTTTTTTCAACTGCTACTCACTGCCAAAGAAGATTAGTTTTGAAGTCCTATCTATTGAAGGTGTATAAAATGTTATGTTAATGTACTTTTGGGAATAAAACTCTGAATGGCGAAAATACTAACCTTTAAAAGATGCATCCAAATTTTTATTTCAAAAAGTATTATTTGCCATGGCTTCTAACTAATAATGCCCAGTTATTTCCTTAACTTATTTCTTAAAAGATATCATTAGGGTATCCATCATACGGATACCCTATTACAATCGACATGCGTGGATCAGTCCGTTGTCGGCATTCCATTTTTAGGTGAAAGTAAATGTTAGTTTTTTTATTTTTTATTTCAGTTTTTTTTTATTGAACAGTATGAGCTGAATAATAACTTTGCTTAAATAAAAAATTCTATATATTATATTTTTTTTAAATTACGTTTTTTAGCTCAAATTAACTTGGAAAATATTTCACTATTATAAAAGGTGAAGGTAAATGTTAAAGTTCTTAAGGAACTTGAAAATATTTTGCAATTTCTATGAGTGAAGTTTTTTTTTGATTATAAGTTCAATTAATCTGTAATCTAGGTTTTTGTCTTTTACTGAAACCATTTGTTACCTGTGGTTGATGGATGCCCTATTATATCCAAAAATTTTATAGATTGATCCACTACTGGATAGTTTAACTGAGGGAAGTATTTGAAGAAATTACTTTGATGCAAATCAAATTCTAATTAAACCTTTAAATCTTGGTTAAATAGTTGTTAAATCTTGGTTAAATATCAAATTAATTCTTTCTTGACCTTGATAGATTTGACACAGGAAGGATTGTTCCGAAAGTCTGGCAGTTTATCCAGGCAGCAGGAGTTGAAGGTCGCCCTAAATAGTGGAACAACCGTTAATCTTGATTCAGGAGCCTATTCAGCCCATGACTGTGCATCAGTTTTAAAGGGATTTCTATCTGACCTTCCTGAACCTCTTCTTTTAGAAGGAAATTATCAATTGTATTGTAGAATTGCAGGTAATATGTTTGTGTTTGCATTGAAGTTTTAGTTTTATTTTAACTGTTCTTAGGGCTTTTTTCAACACTAAGGAAGTCGGTATTTTCAATCTTCTTTATTTTACTTTTTTAGATATCCTTGAACTTTTGTAGCAAAAAAGGAGGAATTTTGAATACTAGTTTTTGTTGCATACATAGCAATGTTTTACACAAGTAGCTTTTCTGATGCTGGCAGTGGTGTTAGACAGGACTTGAATGCTTATTGTTGTAGGCGAGTAGCAAAGCTCTACAACAACATTCCGATGTCTGAACCTTTTCGCTTCCTCATTTTCAAGAAATTAAAGATGTAGGCTATGCATTAAAGTCATTAATTATGAAGTTCACTCTGTAAATATTTTTTTAATATTTTTGTTTGATTTATGCACTGATGTATTATATATAAAGTGTTTAAAATTGGTCTCTAAAGGGAATATTTGATTAAATGATGTCTATCCACTTGCTTTTATATAGGGACTTACATTTTTTTTTTAGTTTATTTCCTGCACACATGGATTAGAAATTGATTTTATATAATTATTGAAACTGTATGGTGATACTTTTAGTAAATTTTAGGTTTCCATTTTTAGTTTTTTTCTTGATTCAATGAACAGGTATTTTATTCGATTTTTATAATTGTCGAGTGTGCTAGTTGCGAAGCTCTACTAAGCTGTTACTATTCTGTCGGCATAGTAATGGTATCCAAAATATTCAAAGTAAAATATTTAAGTACTTTGTTTGACCTACAGTTATGATTTATATCTAAAATGAGCAGTTATGAAGTGTACATTTAATGTTAGTTAATTTTTCATATTTAAACAAATAATTTTTTGGTTTTCTATTTAAGTTTAAAACTGTTCAATCATGATATTCAAGTTTCACTGAGTACAAATAACTCATGGTTAAATTTACAGAGACATTGAAAAAAGTAATAAAACATAGCAATAAATTTCAGAAATGACTGAGTTCAAGCGTAGTAGTAACTGTGAGACACTGCAGAAAACTCAAATCAAAGCTTTGAGGTTGGTATTTCTTCTTCTGCCGCCTCCCAATTATCATTTGCTGCGTGATTTGCTCAACTTCCTCCATAGAGTGTCTCTGAGGTGCCACCACAATAAGATGGATGCATCAAATTTGGGTACGATGTTCGCACCACACATACTTTGCCCTCGAAAGGTAAATTCCTCTCTGCTTTGCTTCTTAAATCCTCAGAGAACCTGATTTCTTGAAGACAATGTTGTTTATTTTTCCAATTCCATACATTTTTTTTCAGTTAACAGCAAATGAGCTTCAATGTTTATCTTCGATGTTCAGTACAGCTGTAGCCTTCATGATTGACAATGCACCCAATTTGTTTACCGTAAGTAATGTGGCTACTCTATGGTCCTAAATCATGGTAATTTTTTCCTTTATTCAATTGTTAATCTGTCAAATATATATATGAGTGAGGCTTAAGGTGATATTTAATTTATTTCTCAAGACATTTCATTATCAAATTATTCATTAATCGGTTTGAAAAAATAACTTAAAATAGTTCTTTCTTGTCAAGATAGAATAGTATCTATAATTAATAAATTAAGCCTAATGCTCTTTTCCTCACTCGAATGTCCAAAATAAAACAATTGTGGTATACCATATACATTCAACTGACATACTCCCTAATTAGCACAACTTACCAAGCCTCTGTAGCTAATGTGCTGTATAATATTCTGTAATAATAAAAAAATACCAGGCCCCCTTACTGTGCATGGGCCTTAATACAGCATCATCCCCCCAGGGCATTTGGCCTGTTTATTTATATAATCCATCAATCTCCACTGAAGAATGGTCATACATTTTCTATTGTTTTGCATCATGTGAGTTTAGCTGCTTTTTACCTGATTTATTTGCTTATTACATTCATCAGAGCTTTTAGTCAATGTGCAGTACAGAAACAATTTTTGTTGAGCGAGTGACATGAGGCTGAGATATAGGGTTACTATTCCATAGTTGTCTGCATCATTGTATTAACATTAGTGTTTGTTGATCAAATAACTCCAAACTGTGCACATAGATGACTTATAATAATACAAACAACCTCTTCTCTACAGTTTTTAGGGTATCCATCCTACGGATACCATATTACAATCTGAAGTATACATGAATAGTATCTCAGTTGAGTTTTTGATTAAAAGATGTTCTCTCACTTGATAATACCATTTTTTATTGACTTCTAATTGTGGAGATGGCAATTTTTTTTAAAGTTACTAAATGAATGGTCGCAAGACATTTAACCCCTTCGGCTTGTGGGTTACTAGTTTCTTTTGCTAAAATCAATATTTATTAAAATATGTTTTCAAATCTCTGGTTAAAGATAATCTAGCACATTTTTGAAAAACAAATTTTAGTGTTTATTTTACAGCTTTTTTTGAACATGAATGGCTTTTATATATAATTTTGAACAATTTTGTCCGATGGGAGTTTTTTTGTAAAATCAATATTTATTGAAACAAGTACGAATAAATGCTACACATTAAAAGCTGTGTTTGTATGTTAAAAAGTTTTCAAAAAGTTCAATTTTATATACAATTCCATGTATTATTATATTGACCATTATATTTCATTTGTTTACAATAAAAATATCTCTAAAAATTCCAAAGTTTTTTGTTAATCATGAATTTGATGATAAATTGGCCAAGTCTTAAAACTCCTAAAACGTCTTGTTTAAAAAAGTATAAATTTTAAGCAAAATGTCTTTCAGGCACTCTACCTTAGAATATCCTGTTTTTTCATTTGTTTTTAAGAAATTTTTCTCTAAATCTCCAAATAAAAATCTTGGTTAACCATGAATTTAAAATTTTTCATAAAATGTATATTTTAATAAGTATATATTGATTTGGGTAAGAAAAAAAATCTTTAATGATATCAGTGCAGTGTAAAATGTTATGTTCTTTATTTTCATTTAAACAAACTTTTCTGTAAAATTGATATTTTTATTATTTTGAAAAAAATGCAAAATTTTGATAGTCCACAAATCATCCACCGTCCCAACAACAATCAGAGGTCACGTATAAAAAAACAGCTTAATAATAATTTTTAAATTTGATTGAAATAGGGGTTTCAAATCTATGGTTAGACACCACTTATTTTTTTTATTTTTTTTTGTTATTATAGAATATTATACAGCACATTAGCTAG
>JARUHE010333914.1:0-10756 GCA_031471125.1 Archaeomysis grebnitzkii | reverse complement strand
TGTGTGTATATATATATATATATATATACATATATATATATATATACATATATATACATATACATATAAAAAGATTATTCACAATTACCATAAATATTTTGTTTTTATTTATGCATCAGTGGATTGGAAATAATGTAGACAATAATTAATAGTCTCTAAGGTGATGTTTTGATTAAATTATATTTTCTAACTTTGTAACTTCATTTTTGATTGACATTTCTCATTGTGTACATATAAAATTATTTTTATAATTTTTTTCATTATTGGTTTTTGTCTATGCATCAATGAATGGGACATTAAGTATACATAAAAGTCTCTAAGGTGATTTCTTGATTAAAGGATGTTTTCTCACTTTGTAACTCTATTTTTGATTGACATTTCTTATTTTGGATATATTTATGCATCAATGGATTGAAAAATGAGGTATACATAACTAATATCCAAGATGATTTTCTGATTAAACATTTTTCTTTGTGGAGATGGACATTTGCTTAAGTTACTGAATGAACTGTCGCGAGACATTTGAACCGTTCGCTTCGTGGATTACTAGTTTATTGTGTAGGTTGTTATTGCTTTCAAGTTACTGAATGAATGGTCGCGAGACATTTGAACCATCAAGTCTGTTGATTACTGGTTGTTGAAGAATTAATTAAGCAACATTTTACGAACACCAAGAATTGCATCCTGACAATTTATTTGGTTGTGAATTAAAATTTCATTGCGATTTGTTTGCCATAATCAGAGTCAAACAATTTTTCATATCTCAATCTTGAACATTTTTATTTACATATAAAACACAGATTGTATGCGCATTATGCGCGTTGGTGTGACAATGTACGTATATGCGTGTTGGTGTCAGTATGTGTCTGTATCTATAAACCAAATTTACATATAGTTTAAGAATTAGAATACAAATGTAAGAATTTCAATACAAATTATCTTGTAATTAATTAAAAATAGTTTGTGAATATAATGAGTTTTTGAACCAATTAAAGTTTACCGAAGTTGAATTACATTTTTCTTTTAAGGCTGTAAAGGCCTTTCATTAGCAGGGAATTGGCAACAAACAGTCTATTGTTAACTGTTCTTTGAAATTGAACGAATATTCAAAAACACAACTTTGCTGTAAAATCTCCTTTTCAATAACATGTGTTTCAGTTTTGTTTTATGAAAAGTCAATGAAAGTTTTTGAAAAATACTATAGTGAATAATTATTTAATCTGGGCAAACTTGTACTTGATAACAAAATATATATTTTTTTAATTTAATTAACAATAAAGCAATGACTCCTTAGTGATTCACATATTTAGACCTTTTTTATTATTCACATTAATTTATTGGTATCCTTAAGATATGGCGCTTTGTCAAGCCGGGGTAAGCTTAGCATGTGAAATGTTAAGGGAAGACATTTAATTAACAATAAAGCAATGACTCCTTAGTGATTCACATATTTAGACCTTTTTTAGTATTCACATTAATATATTGGTATCCTTAAGATATGGCGCTTTGTTAAGCCGGGGTAAGCTTAACATCTGAAATGTTAAGGGAATATATTTAATTAACAATAAAGCAATGACTCTTTAGTGATACACATATTTAGACCCTTTTTTATTATTCACATCAATTGATTGGTATCTTTAAGATATGGCGCTTTGTCAAGCCGGGGTAAGCTTAACATGTGAAATGTTAAGGGAAGACAGCCGCGTTCAACTTCCCAATAACAGCTTAGAGTGCATTAGAACCAATGCGAATGAGTGTCTCTTAAGCATTAGTCATCTACAGAATAAGTTCTTATCCAAACGGTCATTATACCCACAAATAAATAAACAATCTGTAATAAAAAACGAATAAATAAATAAAAAATAATAAATAATAAATAAATAAACAAGTAAATAAACAATAACCTTGATGGTTGTCAGATATCATTGATTTTATTTAAATAAAAACCAAACTGTTCTTATGATTAATAAATTTAGATTTGAAAGATTTTTTTGGTTTTACTTGTGAGGAAACGGCCGAAAAAATTATCGAAAATTCATACTTTAAGACGTTAACTTCATGATGTTTAAAATTTGAACGTATTTTTCAGCTTTTAAATAGTTTGAAATGTCCTAAAATTGTTGTTGGTCTTTTTAAATTGTATATGATGCATAGTTCGTGTAATTAAACATTAATTTCCGATAGAACTTGAGCTATGAACATTTTAAAAAAGTTTAAAATATTTGAAAAGAATTTAAACATGTTTTAAACTTTTTAAAAGTTACTCAAAACAACTAAAATGATTTCAATAGAAAGCTAAATCTTATCATGAAACTACATTTAAAATATTTAAAGTTTGTTCGTAGATGTTTTCGATTTTATTTCTGATTTATTAATTCAATTTGCAGTCTAGAAAAATTGTTATGCATTTTGTTTCTTTTGAAAGTGTTTTCCAATTTAACATTTTTATCAAATAAAAAGCCAAGGTTAAGCAATATTTAACTAGATTTATTCATTTCGATCCCTTTCAACTAAATAAAAATACAAAATATTTTCTTTTATAACAATTATTATATAACCGTTTGCAAATCTTAATTTGCAAATATAGTTCCAACCATATCGAACTAGGCCATTCGTCGCTATGTTTTTGACTAAATGGCTTAGATTTGAAAAAAAAATAATATAAAGTCACGTTTTTAATTAATTTTGTTTTAAATATTTGCCAAAGCTTAATATAATTAAAAACATTTTGTAAAAATAAAAGTTATGTTTTTTTCAATATTACGTATGGAATATATAAAATAAACTGAACATTTACTTTAAATTATTTTATCACATTTTTCTGCAAACAAAAAGAACAGATTTCATATTTGTAATCAATTTTATTTTTTCTCATATTTTAAAACCAATTAAAAGAGTAATAATAAATAAACATAAATTGAAATGTATTTAAAATATGTTTAGACTACAGAAACTTCAAGAATTTTGAGGAAAAATTGTGACATGCATGGTCCAGTATAACATTGATTGACGTCTATTGATGTTCCTTGGTTATCCTAACACTTTTCCTGTAAATCTTAAAACTTATTATTTTTTATATTAATATTAGATAAATAGTTTTCGGTTCAATTTTTCTGTCAGGTGTTCGTCATTTTGAGAGTCTGATCTAGTTTGTTATAATTTCCTACTAATGATTTCCTGAAATCTGAATTGTTTCATTTTTCATTGATGTTACATGTGATAGACAAAAAATTTGTGACTATCACAATTAACAATAAAAATATGTGGTTATAAAATTTTGTTATATATCAACACCACTTTAAGTATGCTGAATGAGCCCGACCGGATTCTCACGTGTATGTAAATAAGCTATAAGATCAATTGAGTTCCCCCTGGACACAGCTGTATACAGCTGTATAATAATAATCCATTTATTTCCGACAAAATGGCAGGTATTACATTACATTTACTTATATTTACAATATTTTACAACAATAATAGATTATGGTTTTCATATTTTACATTTTATGTGTTTTGATGCGTCAATAACGATTTTGGCATTTTATATTTAAAAGAATTGAGAGATTGGCTTTGTCGTAAGTTCATATTTAACATATTCCATGCTTCTGCACATCTCACATTGAGCATTTTATTACGTTCGTAAGATATTATAGCTCGTCTGAGCTAATTATTAGTGTTAATAAATTAAAAAGTTTATAAGCTGAAGGAAAATGTCATTCAATAGTATAAAAAACGATGACTGGATGTGACATTCATATTGTCCAAGATCGTGACAAGTTTATGGCAAAAGGACGGCCAGTTCCATTATAAGACGTTGGTTCTTTTCTTGGAACCTCGGATACATAATAATAAAGCGACTGCCATGAAGTTGTTTAAAAAAATTAATGTTAGTTTGCTGGTGCGTTACCATAATTATGATAAATATAATTAGGTGTAATACCATAGGTCAGAAATGTTTACTAAAATTTCCCAAAATTCTGCTGTACTGGTTTTTCAAGAATAAAAAATTTAATTCAAACATTATTGGTGATCTTGAGACTAAATTTAACATTAACTTGTTTTATATATTGAATAATTTTGAATTATGAAATTATAAAATGAAACACAAACAACAAAAAGCGAAACCGACAACCGATTTGTTAAAAAAAACATTTTACCATACTTCTATAATGATAATAATAAAACATAAAAATAGTGGATCCACAAATATTTCCATTCATACAAGTATAGTTTAATAAAATTAATGTAGCAATAAATATGGGTTATTTTTTTTTTAAATTGTTAGATTTTACTATTTTGATCTGAATTGAACGTTTACCAACAGGAATAACAAACAAACACATACGTGGTATAATTATTTTCAACCATAGCTTGAAAATTGTGCCTTTTTGTGATTAATTGTAGATTTATATAATGTGTTTGTGAGAGAAATCAAGAGTTCATAAACTCAGGCCTAGTACGTCACGTATCTTTTATGTCCACGGTTTGTTATTTTATACATACAATTTTTGGAAAAATAATTTTTCTTTATGGTTCGTACATCATTTGTTGGTATGAGCTTACTAGAAACCTTGAAATGATAGAAAAAAAGTTAAATTATATATTTCATAGTTTATTATTAAAGAAATAACCTAAGTTTAAGTAAATTTCAAATCAGTTCAAATGTTAACGTTATTTTATACTCTACTTACCTTTAAAATTTAATTCATAAATAAATTAAAAAACTTTTGAACTTTGTGAAAGGGTTTTATTTTACATTCAATTTATTTCAGAGAAAAAAACAAACGAAACAATAACCGACCATCGACAACATTAACAACAAAACACAACAACAAAAGTATAATAAATACTTCGCTGTGATTGACAATTCTAGTTTTAAAAGTTGATCACAGTGAAGTAAATATTAAAAAAGTTTAAACAAATAAAAAAATATCTAACATTACTAAAAAATAACGTATGTGTTAATTATCTACTGAGCTTTTTTTAAAAAACCAAATTTTAAAAATAACAACAACCCTATCTAAAATTTAGTTTTTGTGTTACTAATACCTATTTGTTTTAATTTACATAATACAAATTATATTGTTTTCAATTATGACATTTACATACAGTATAAAAACGCAAATAAAACATGAACATAAATATAATTATTACATGGAGTTGGTCTATGAACAAAAATTCCTATCTTTACATTGGGAAGACTTACGTTTTACAGTACGTCAATAAATTGATAAAATATTAGACATTGAATAGCACATCATTCAATAAATTAATATACTATTCAATACACTAATTAATTGGTAAGATATTAGACATTGAATAGCACATCATTCAATAAATTCGTATACTATTCAATACATAAATAAATTGATAAAATACTAGACATTGAATAGCACAACATTCAATAAGTTTGTATACGATTCAATACATCAATAATTTGGTAAAATATTAGACATTGAATAGCACATGATTCAATAAATTCGTATACAATTCAATACATCAAGACATTTATAAAATATTAGACATTGCATATCACAGCATTCAATAAATTTGTATACGATTCAATACAACAATGTTTGTAAGTAACGACAAAATTGTTTGTTCACGCAAACAAAAACATAATTTGAAATATTTTATATTGCAAAACAAATAAAAATTTTCAATAATTGTTTTCTTCAACTTGTTATAACTCTGATGGCATTTTATTGGTTTAATAATTTAATTGCATTTATTCTGAACAATACTTCACTTTTGTTATCTATTAATTCATTTATTCGACAAATTTTAATTGTACATCATGTTATATAAACCCAACGTTACTTATGTAAAAATATTTTAATTGTACATGTTATGTAAACCTAATATTTTGTATGTAAAAATATTTTTACCATGGAAAGCAAAATCAAAACTCTGGAAAAAAGATAGAGTTGCTTATAATTGCAGTTCTACTAAATCTAATGTCTGTTCAATTATTGAAAAATAATTGTCTTTATTGGAAAAACACAGATTTCGAGTTGTTTTTTTTATAATTACAAACATTTCAACATTTACTCTGTTCTTTGTAAATATCATAAAATAATTGTTATTCGTAAGCTAGGTGTTATACAAGTGGGAAAAGTTCTATCTCAAGAGCTCCTAAGCTCTCATAAAGAGTTACAGATTTATATATACTGTATAAGAAAAACACAAATTATATAAAAAGTTTCTCAAACAAGAAAATGTTTATCAACTTCTGGAAAACAATTATTAATTCAATCATTTATACTTCCAAACTTTATTTTTGTAATTATTACGTTGATATATTATATATAAAATTATAGTCAACAATTACATAAGTTTATAATTTTTTTAATATACAAACACAGCTTTAAACGCGTATCATTTATTAATTCTTGCTAATTATTAAGCTGTGTTTAAAAAAACAGTTTCCGTAACTAACCTCTTATTGGGGTTGTTTTTGTTGTCGTTTGTGGGTTTTCTTTAGAAGGGGGAACGCAGTGGATGATTTGTAGACTTTAATTACATTTTGACATTTTTCCAAAATAATACAAGAAAATAATTTCACAAAAAAGGTTGCTAGCAAAAAAAAATAAAATCATAAAATTTATACACTGGTGTCTCTAAATAGTTTTTTTTTGTGAAACCAGTGAAACTGTGAACCAGTTTATAAGAAAGTTGAAATTCATGGCTAACCGAGATTTTTATGTGAAGGTTGTTAGAAAAGTTTATTTAAAATAAATGAAATAACTGGAGGTTCTAAGGTGCAATGCCTGAAGGACTTTTTGGGTCCAACATTTATATTTCATTAGGCAATAGACACTTTAGGAGGTTTTAGACTTAGCCAATTTATTATCAACTTCATGGTTAACCAAGATTTTTGTTTGAAGGATTATAAAGAATTTTATTGGAAATAGATAAAAGTGTTAATTCAACAATTATACAATTTTACAAATTTTCTTAACATACAAACGCAGTTTTTAATGCGTGCCATTTTTCTTGGAGCTGTTGCTATTAAAAAATATGTAAATACTTTTTCAATTTCCAAAATTATAAATTAATGGCTCTTAAAAAAATTTTGCTCTCATTTTCAAGGAAATACATTTTTAACCGATGTCCAATCAGTATTACCTGTAAATCATTTAAAACGATTACATGCTTTGCTCACCATAGACCATAGTTACATTTATATCAATGCAACGACGTAATCATATTGTTGTAAATAACTTAATATACTAACCTGAACCTCTTCCAAATAGGATTTATGTATTAATTTGAAAGTTGGTTTTAGTTGAAGGAAAAGCTACATTGACTTATATAATAATAAACACTTTTGTTCTGACAAATGTCAGGTATTACATTAAAAAAAAAATAAAAACATGAACATAAAAAAACATTTGCCAATTTATCTCTTGTGAAAAAATATTTTTTTGTTATTTATAATTTAATATTTATAATATTTTGTGCTTTGTTCTTCCTGCTCACGTGATGCTGGTATCTCGAACGGCTATTCATACTTGAGGAATAGCTAATATTAATTTTCTAGTGTCATATGTGTTAATATAATAGTTTAGATTTTTACATTTAATACTATATATGGATCCACAATAGCGCAAGTGAGGTAAGCTCTATGTTATTTGAATGTAGGTTACGTCATTTGTGCTAATGTCGATCAAGTATAAAGTTGCTTAAAATAAGTGAATTGAAATATAAAAAACTTATTATGAGCTTGTTAAATGATTTGGTGTCTGAATGATGAATGAATATCTTCAAAGTGGGTTAATGTTAACAACAGTAATAACAAAAAAATATTTATAATAACAGTAATAATAATAATTACAATAGCAATAACAATTATAATAATACTAATAATAATAATCATAGTAATTTTAATACTAATAAAAAGCAATAATAATAATAATAATAACCTTAGTAATTGTAATCATAATAAAACAACAACAACAACAATAATAAACATAATGATAGTAACAACAGCAATAGTAACAACACTAATAATAGTAACAATAATAATAGTAAAACTAATACTAGTAACAAGACGAATAGTAACAACATCAATAGTAACAACACCAATAATAACAACAACATTTGTAACAAAAATAATAGTATCAACAATAAAATAGTAACAACAACAATAGTAACATCAAGAATAGTAACAACAACACCAGTAACAATAATAATAGTAACAACAACATTAGTAACAAAAACACTAGTAACAATAATAATAGTAAAAACAATAATAGTAAAAACAATAATAATAACAACAATAATAGTTACAACAAAAGTAACCTAAATAATAGTGACAATAACAATAGTAACAACAACAAAAATAACAACAAAACTGTTAACAACAACAATAGTAACAACAACACTAGCAACAATAATAATAGTAACAACAACAAAAATAACAACAAAACTGTTAACAACAACAATAGTAACAACAACAACACTAGCAACAATAATAATAGTAACAACAACAATAGTAACAAAAAACCTGTTAACAACAACAATAGTAACAACACCAGTAAAAATAAAAACAGTAACAATAATAATAGTAACAACAACATTAGTAAAAATAATAATACTAACAACAACAATAGTAACAATCATACAAACAAGTTGCTGCACCAATACTTGTGAATCGCTTGTGGAAAAAAAATATGTTACGTTAGCTGCGTCACGCAGTAAAACTTAATGTATACGTTTTTTTAATGTACACTCAATAATTAAAATAGAAAAAAAAATCGTATGATTCTTATATTTTTATGTCGGTAGGAGATTTCTTGAAATGATAGATTTAGATTTAAATTATAAATGCTTAAACATATTTATTAAATCATAAATAAGCTAGGTGAAGCTTGGTTTCAAAAATATTAAGGATCGTTGATAAATTAATGTACATTACCGTACCTGACGTTTGCTTAAGCAAATAGGCATAACAGTATGGGTAAAATGTAGTTTCAAAAGATCAATACAAATTATCTACAAAAAATAACAGTTCCACATTCAAGGTGGTCATGTTGCAGGCCGAAATCTAAATTATTAGTGTAGTTTATAATCATCAATACTTTCTAATTGCGCTGCAACAGGTCAAAATCCATGAAAAGACTTGAAGTCACCCCGGATATAAAATTTAATTTAAGAGCCTTATTCTACTATGTATGCTATCTCTTCAAGTTTGAGCAATTATGTTGTTGTTGTTTTTTTTTGTAGAATCTAAAGGTGATTGCTCATTTTGTCCACATTTCATTGTTTTCAAAATTTATTTAATAAGGTCCAAGGGTTATGGAACTCTTTTCATTTTTTTCTTTTTCTTTTTGTAATCGTGTCTTTTTTCAAATAGATTTATATTTTTGAGAAGAATAACAACAATTGCACGACTGCACAGTTAATTTGATTCCGTTTTTCCACAGTAAAGTTTCCTACTTCAAGGAGGAATGTTCCGTTAGTTGGTTTCCAAATATTCCCACCTTTCTCAATTGGCTCAAAATATAATTCAAATAAATACTAAATTGTTTCTTCTTATTTTTCAAATTTTTCTATTATAAAACTAATCCGTTAAGTTTAAGGACTTACGAAATGCTCCATTGCTGAAATAGTTTAACAAACTGTTCTACAAACAACGACAGAGGTATTTTTTTTACAAAAAAAAATATATTTATGAAGTTAATTGCAAATACAGATTTTTGTGGCCAGTTTCTTGAATGACAAAAGTTTAATACTTTTATTTGAAAATTTAAAAAAAATATTTATTGAACAAAACGAAATGGCGAGGATTTGTTCATTTCATGCGATGTGATGTTGTCGGTTAATTGGGATTAAGTGAGCAATACGACTTTGCAACATGCGGGTGTAAATATTAAGGACATTGAATTTTAAGGTAAATAGTTTTATACCTAATTTGATTTTAGTACAACACATTTATATTTCACTTGATTGGCCTTTTGGCGTAAACGTTTTTTCAACACCGAGGGTCTATGTTGCGACCCTCTGTACCCGAGCAACACTTTTATTTCTTCTCTCTTTCTCTTTCTCTCTTTCGTTTCCTTTCCTAACTTTACTTACTTTTTCTTTCTTTTCTTCTTCGTAGCTTAAGTTTTTTGACATGGACATGTACATTTTTTTAAAAGTAGCTTTGCCCGTAGGGGAGTTGAAACAACGTTGCCTTCTTGGTGTAAGCGTTTTTCCAACTCTGAGGGCCTATGTTGCGACCCTCCGTACCCGAGCAACACTTTTCTTTCCTCTCTCTCTCTCCTTCTCTTTCTCTCTTTCTTTTCCTTTCCTAACTTTCCTATCACCACCTCTTACTTTTTCTTTCTTTTTTTCTTCGTAGATAATTCCTCTGCCTTTTCCTCTTCCTTTCCCCACTCTCCCTCGTGTGGGTGTCTGTGATGTTTCCTTTCTCTCAGGTGATAGTAGAATGCCGATCCTCTCCCATGAACTCAATTGGCTGTAGACGGACATGATGGTACTTTTATGAGATGACCGATCCTGGTGCTAGTTTTACCATAGTAAAAGGTTGCACTTATTACTGGTAGGGCTGTTCCAAGATCTCTCATTTCAAGAGTGCCATCTCCAGTCGGTTGAGTGAGTGTGTTAGGGAAGCTTCTGTTGTCAGGGAGTGAATCATTGCTTTCACTCATTCTGTCCTTCTTCCTTTCCCCCTCTCCCTCGTGTGGGTGTCTGTGATGTTTCCTTTCTCTCAGGTGATAGTAGAATGCCGATCCTCTCCCATGAACTC
>JARUHE010333903.1:0-10757 GCA_031471125.1 Archaeomysis grebnitzkii | reverse complement strand
TTTCTTGTAACACCGGTGATACATAAGTTTAATGGCTTACTCCATCTTATGTAACACCAGTGATACAAATTAAGTTAGTTGTGTTTTTAATTAGTTTATACGGGTAACTTAATTTGTATCACTGATGTTCCATAAGATGGAGTAAGCCATTAGACTTATGTATCACCGGTGTTACAAGAAATGGTTAACGTGTTAAAACAGTTATTCGAGTAATATAAATGATAATAATACACAAACCAATTTATCTTTAAGTGCATTCGACGCGTACTAACAAATTAAATGTCTAATAAACACGGGACAAATAAATTAACCCAAAAGTATTACAAAGCATCGGCGGAACATTAATATAAATACCTTTTGAAAAGATTAGAATTTATTAAATTAAATAAAAACTTTTTATTTTTATCGAAACAAAATTAATTCAAATAACTGTTTTTTTTAAAAAAAAGATTAAGATAATTATTTTTTTTAGATTGGGTTACCATGGTAACAATATAAACAAGCACGAGTAAATGCTACGCATTTTTAAAGCTGTGTTTGTATGTTTCTAAAATTCTGTAATTTTCTAATACAATTCTATATATTATTTGATTAACCCTTTTCTTTCATTTTTATAGAATAAAAATATCTCTAAACCTTAAAAAAATTGGTTAATCATGAATTTGATGATGATTTTGCCAAGTATAAAAAAATTATACATTTTTGGCAAACAAGTCCTTCAGGAATTTTACCTTAGAACCTCAAGTTCTTTCATTTGTTTTAAATAAACTTTTCTCTAAACCTCAAATGAGAATCTCGGTTAACCATGAATTTTATGTTTCATATAAAATGCATGTTTTAATATGTAAATACTGATTTCACAAAAAATTCTCAGTGACACCATTGTAGAAACGTTTCTGTAATTGTTTTGATTTTGATTTTGAAAAAATGGCAAACTTTCGGCAGAGTCCCAAAGTCATCCATCGCCACACCAACAGCAACAACAACAGCACCAACAGAAACAACAGCAACAACAACAACAACAACAATCAGAGGTCATTTAGAGAAGCTGTTGTTTCAAACACAGGTTATTAATAAGCACTATTTGTCTCTTATTTTAGTATTTATTAATGTTAGTATTGATGTTGTCACTTTTTAATGTAATTGTTTTTTTAGTATTAGAATCAATTGATAAAAAAAGGTGTAAGCAAAAATAAAAGAAAACATGAAATCGGTTGTCTTCTATTTATGTATAATTTCAAATTGTTTCTGTTTTCTAAAATGTAAACACATAAAGGTAATGTGAAAATTGGGAAATGTTAGTTTGTTTTTATTTTATTTTTGTTTATTATAAGTTGAATTAATCTGTAATCTAGGTTTTTGTCTTTTACTGAAACCATTTGTTACCTCTGGTTGATAAATGCCTTATTATGTCCAATTTGCTTAACTTGTTGACATTTATCCACTTATACTATAAAAAATTGAATATCATTACCAATGGATTCGGTAAAGTATTATATAGACATACAGGAGTAAGTTATAAATTAAAAATCTTCCAGTTTTGAGAGAAAATTTAGAATTGTCTTCTTATACCATCTTTGAACCAACAAAACTATCCCCAAACATTAATTGAAGTTGTCCAATGAAGATTCTGGTTTTGTTAGAGGTCGCGCTGCATTTTTAAGCTATGAATGATTATCAATATGGAATAAATCGACAATTATACCTCAACCAAAAATATAACAATATGATAAATTAAATACCAAAATGGTAAAAATTATACCAATATGGTAAAAAAAATACCAATATGGTCATAAAAATACCGATCCTATTGTATATTTAAACCACGATATCTTGGCATTCAATTTTTGGTTAAATACAGATTACCAATACTTGAAAATTTAAGATATTATTTTTTAACCACATTTTTTCGGAGAGTAAAATGTTCCACATCATGTGTCTTACTATGTAAGTATGGTACTTCAAAAATAATTGGGGCAAGTGTTTACTAATAATAAAAAAACTGAACTTTATTATATTTTGTTTTCTTCAACATATTTCAAAATAAACAAAAGTAATGTGAATTTTTCCAGCTGCTAGGAATAATATTTATAATGAAAGAATGAATATTAATTTAAAATTTTACATGAACATATTTACATTTTTGTTTATTTATTTTAGAATTTTTTTTTCAAAGAAATGAAATAAAAAATGTAAGAAAAAAACATTATTAAGGAGGTTCTGCTTTAACATTTTAAAACAAATTTTAAAATTCAAATTTTAGTGTTTGAATTTTGAAATATAGAAGTGTGTGGTTCTTACTACAGTTTTTTTTTGTTTATTATGACAAATATTGTTTTAGTCTAGTGTATATATGTTATTTATAAATATATAGCTACACCTTATACATATACACACACATGAACATACAAGCACAAACCCACATGCACCGACATACTCACACATGCGCAAATTCACACACACAAACACACACAGTGGATAATATTCCATTAAGTACGTAGCTTGAAGAGCGGGCTCTGGTCACTCAATGGCAACAGTTGAATATATATTTATTCACCTTCCGGCCTGCAAGCTTTTAAATACCATACTCACGGCAGTTCTGAATATATTATATATATATATATATATAATATATTCAGAACTGCCGTGAGTATGGTATTTAAAAGCTTGCAGGCCGGAAGGTGAATAAATATATATTCAACTGTTGCCATTGAGTGACCAGAGCCCGCTCTTCAAGCTACGTACTTAATGGAATATTATCCACTGTGTGTGTTTGTGTGTGTGAATTTGCGCATGTGTGAGTATGTCGGTGCATGTGGGTTTGTGCTTGTATGTTCATGTGTGTGTATATGTATAAGGTGTAGCTATATATTTATAAATAACATATATACACTAGACTAAAACAATATTTGTCATAATAAACAAAAAAAAACTGTAGTAAGAACCACACACTTCTATATTTCAAAATTCAAACACTAAAATTTGAATTTTAAAATTTGTTTTAAAATGTTAAAGCAGAACCTCCTTAATAATGTTTTTTTCTTACATTTTTTATTTCATTTCTTTGAAAAAAAAATTCTAAAATAAATAAACAAAAATGTAAATATGTTCATGTAAAATTTTAAATTAATATTCATTCTTTCATTATAAATATTATTCCTAGCAGCTGGAAAAATTCACATTACTTTTGTTTATTTTGAAATATGTTGAAGAAAACAAAATATAATAAAGTTCAGTTTTTTTATTATTAGTAAACACTTGCCCCAATTATTTTTGAAGTACCATACTTACATAGTAAGACACATGATGTGGAACATTTTACTCTCCGAAAAAATGTGGTTAAAAAATAATATCTTAAATTTTCAAGTATTGGTAATCTGTATTTAACCAAAAATTGAATGCCAAGATATCGTGGTTTAAATATACAATAGGATCGGTATTTTTATGACCATATTGGTATTTTTTTTACCATATTGGTATAATTTTTACCATTTTGGTATTTAATTTATCATATTGTTATATTTTTGGTTGAGGTATAATTGTCGATTTATTCCATATTGATAATCATTCATAGCTTAAAAATGCAGCGCGACCTCTAACAAAACCAGAATCTTCATTGGACAACTTCAATTAATGTTTGGGGATAGTTTTGTTGGTTCAAAGATGGTATAAGAAGACAATTCTAAATTTTCTCTCAAAACTGGAAGATTTTTAATTTATAACTTACTCCTGTATGTCTATATAATACTTTACCGAATCCATTGGTAATGATATTCAATTTTTTATAGTATAAGTGGATAAATGTCAACAAGTTAAGCAAATTGGACATAATAAGGCATTTATCAACCAGAGGTAACAAATGGTTTCAGTAAAAGACAAAAACCTAGATTACAGATTAATTCAACTTATAATAAACAAAAATAAAATAAAAACAAACTAACATTTCCCAATTTTCACATTACCTTTATGTGTTTACATTTTAGAAAACAGAAACAATTTGAAATTATACATAAATAGAAGACAACCGATTTCATGTTTTCTTTTATTTTTGCTTACACCTTTTTTTATCAATTGATTCTAATACTAAAAAAACAATTACATTAAAAAGTGACAACATCAATACTAACATTAATAAATACTAAAATAAGAGACAAATAGTGCTTATTAATAACCTGTGTTTGAAACAACAGCTTCTCTAAATGACCTCTGATTGTTGTTGTTGTTGTTGTTGCTGTTGTTTCTGTTGGTGCTGTTGTTGTTGCTGTTGGTGTGGCGATGGATGACTTTGGGACTCTGCCGAAAGTTTGCCATTTTTTCAAAATCAAAATCAAAACAATTACAGAAACGTTTCTACAATGGTGTCACTGAGAATTTTTTGTGAAATCAGTATTTACATATTAAAACATGCATTTTATATGAAACATAAAATTCATGGTTAACCGAGATTCTCATTTGAGGTTTAGAGAAAAGTTTATTTAAAACAAATGAAAGAACTTGAGGTTCTAAGGTAAAATTCCTGAAGGACTTGTTTGCCAAAAATGTATAATTTTTTTATACTTGGCAAAATCATCATCAAATTCATGATTAACCAATTTTTTTAAGGTTTAGAGATATTTTTATTCTATAAAAATGAAAGAAAAGGGTTAATCAAATAATATATAGAATTGTATTAGAAAATTACAGAATTTTAGAAACATACAAACACAGCTTTAAAAATGCGTAGCATTTACTCGTGCTTGTTTATATTGTTACCATGGTAACCCAATCTAAAAAAAATAATTATCTTAATCTTTTTTTTAAAAAAAACAGTTATTTGAATTAATTTTGTTTCGATAAAAATAAAAAGTTTTTATTTAATTTAATAAATTCTAATCTTTTCAAAAGGTATTTATATTAATGTTCCGCCGATGCTTTGTAATACTTTTGGGTTAATTTATTTGTCCCGTGTTTATTAGACATTTAATTTGTTAGTACGCGTCGAATGCACTTAAAGATAAATTGGTTTGTGTATTATTATCATTTATATTACTCGAATAACTGTTTTAACACGTTAACCATTTCTTGTAACACCGGTGATACATAAGTCTAATGGCTTACTCCATCTTATGGAACATCAGTGATACAAATTAAGTTACCCGTATAAACTAATTAAAAACACAACTAACTTAATTTGTATCACTGGTGTTACATAAGATGGAGTAAGCCATTAAACTTATGTATCACCGGTGTTACAAGAAACAGTTAAAGTTTTAAATTATGCAAAAATTTTGTTATCCAATCAAAACAGTTTCAAAAATGACTGAGTTTATAAAAATACATTTTTATCTAATTAAACTACGTTTACAAAATATCAAACAAATTAGTTTTTAGTTAGTAGACATAATATAGGTTTTTAATCATTCAGTTTAAACACATTGGCATATATAAATATGTGCAGTATATTTATATATATTCATATAAATAAATATGTATGCATATAAATAAATATATATGCATATAAATGTATATATGTCCAAATTTAAAACTTAAAATTAACAGGAAAGGATATGAAAGTAAATAATATAATTAAAATTGAAAAAAGTACTAGAAGAAAATCATAAAATAAAATAATATTTATTAAAATTTAAAATTAGATTAAAATTAAAAAAATCACAAAATAAACAAATTAGGACAAAAAAATAATAAAATTGATAACACCATTATTGAGGATTCGCAATAACCGTGAATACTAAGTCTTATTTCGACTCAACTTTTTCTTGATTCAATCAACTTTTTTATGATTTAATCAAAACAGTATAACATTGTATCAATGTGATTGAATCACAAAAAAAATTGATTGAGTCAAGAAAAGGTTGGGTCGAGATCAAGTCTTAAGTTTAGAAAAAAATCCAATTCACTCACTTGGATGAAGGAAAGGTGTTGACACGTCAGATTCACCCTCTGAAACAGGCGTCAGATTTCACCAAAAAACACACCACGAATGACGCCACAAAAAGGTGCAAAAATATTAGTCAAACAATTATTTTATGCAAAATAAATAACTTTTAACGCTTGATTAGTTATTGACTAAGGACACGGTACAAAGAACACACAATAGTATACAATACAATGGTATCTCTATAATCTCATATATTTGTATATATTTTATATATAGTTTCAAATACATTTCGATGGGGCTCTTCCATCTTCAAGAGGGTAATGAATAATTTATATTTTTCTGATGATTTTGAGATTTCTGTCTATGTTTTGGGACATGGGTTAGTATTCCAGTAGTTGTGTTCGAAGAAATGGTTGCAATTTTGGCCCTACTGTGTGTTCTTTGCATTGTGATAAGAACTGAAACACATAAAAGTTAGTTTTGAAAACAACACTTATTGAGTGTTAATATTTCATCAGAACATGCATTAAAGGATTTTTTTAACTACAAATAAGTTTTTGATCGATTAAAGATGAGATGGACTTTTTAATGTACAGTTAATTACTCCACAAATATTGTTTTTGAATCATATACATTTGAGTATAATTTAATATAACAATGTTAGTAGGGCAATGCAACAAAATTATTCTTTTCTATTTTATACATGTCCTTAAGGGGATATTTTATATTTACCACAAAAAACTACAGTAATTTGTATAAGAACAATAGATGGCGTTGATTATTTAATAAATATTCAATGAAAATAAATATAGGCCTATACACAAGTAAAATTGTTTGTATTCAGTTAAAACAAAAAAATAATCTTAATATGTTTGAATATATTTCTTAACTTTGAATGAAAATAATTAATTTCATCAAGTGACACCAAAATTTGGTTTTAATTAAAAACTTCATAGATTATTTAGACTAAATTAGTTATTAAAAATACATTGTATGAACAAACATATCCAAAGTTTTAATAATCATTTCAAAAAAACAGTTGAAATGTTCTTTATAGGAAAAATAATTGAAAATATCCATGCCTAATAATTATTACTAAAATATATATCACACAAGAGGTCAAAGATTTCCATAGACTCCATGTATTTTTATATATTTTGAATTTTTCAAGATTATGAGATGAAAACTTGAAATATCAAAAAATCAATCGAGCGTTGAACTAAATATTATGTATTAATTACATCAATTGAATTAAATATGCAATGCTATTAAAGAATCCAACTCGATTTTTGAAATGTAATACGAAACTTTTACTATCTATGTAATAATGGATATGGGTATACAAGTAGGTTATCCTAACTAGACTCTTAAATTCTAAGTATAAGGTTAGTGAAATGTTCAAATTAGGATGACACTACAACTGAACCACATTTAAACCTAATCTCAAATGTTAACTAGTTTAGTCCAAACCACTGATCTCCATTACTATATTAGAGATCAGTGGTTCAAACATAGTTCAATCAGTTAATGCATTAGTAATTAAAAACATATTGAGTTACAACCAACAAAAATTCAGTAAATCTACTCCACATACATTACAACTCTACAAACATGTCTATCTGAATCTACTAAAGTATTGCAAGATCTCATAAAATAATGCTGTGTTCTTGCAAGATTTTATAAAATTATTTCCCAATTCTTGGAAGATCTGGCAAAACATTGTTACATTTTTTGCAAGATTTTATGAAATTTTTCAATTCAGCCAGATTCTCCCAAGATTTTGCATAAATTTATGGAGATCTGTCTTTACCCTGCAACCATATCTTGCAGGAATCGTACACGTTCATGCATGATTCTTGCAAGAACTAGCACGAATTCTGCAAGACATGAAAGTATAAAAAAAAACGTGAAATCACTCACCAGAGGCTCTGACTGCACTGACGGACCTTTCCATGGAGATGGATCGAGCGACGTTGTTGTCGACGGACTCGTCTCTGACGTTCGGATCCACACTCTTCGACCGAAGCCGAGATTTGCTGAACCGCTTCTTCAGAGACCCGAAGAACGAGCCTTTCTTTTGTCGACTTCTTCCTCGGTCTGAAACAATAATAATAATAATAATAATAGCAATAATAATAATATAACATTTTATTGTATACCTTTCTCAATTGAAAATAAAGTACATTCAAAACACACTCATTGTTCGCAACCATCAAGTAAATTGGTTTGTTGGTTGGTCTGTTTAAGGTCCTTTTACACCCTTCATGGTAAATGACTGATTAAAATTATTTGCAAATGTACAAATACTTGAATACGGTTATTATAATCTTGAATTATATTTTATCATAACACTGCATGCTTGATCACTTGACAATAATGTGTTCACAAATAGCCAGAGTGACATCCCAGAACACCTCGTTGACCAAAACTCACCATCAGTGTCTGTCGTCTGAGTCTCCCCTGCAACCACACCCTGTTCTTCAGGAGATGTAGCAGCGTGGTGAAGTGTCTTTGGGCGTGGTCTTCCCGCAGTGGTGGTGGTGGTGGTAGTCACAGTTGGCGCTTGGGTGGAGGCGAGGGACTGTGGTCGCCAGCTGGCTAGTGAGGTCTGTTCCATCTCATCGGCATCGGTGGGGTCCAAGTCTAATTCGGGCTGAGGGGTTATTATTTATTATTATTATTATTTATAATTATTATTATAAAGGCGGGAAATAATTGTTTTGTAAAATTTGGCGGCAAATTCATGATGGTTAGTTAATGTTAGCGAAAAAAAAATTTTGAAGCTGAAATTCTTGACTAAATCGATCTTGAAAGTTTCTCGAACAGCTGGAGATGCAATGACTGGGATTACAGATCTATTATACATTTTTTTGTTGTTGTTCAAATTTGTTATAAACATACAAGAAAATATTTTAATGTTAAATGTCCTGAAGAAAGATTATGTTGTACTGTATAATTTATTAATCTTAAATTTCATTATTGTAGTGTCGGAAAATGAGGAGAGTTTTTCTTGAAATATAACATGATTTTTAGTGCAGTTTGGATTTAGAGTTCCGGCTAAGGTTGACACGTGTTTGCAAGAAATTTAATTAAGTTCTATAAACTAATCAATAATGCTTACGTATCAATTTTTTCACTACAGGATCATCTTTTAAATGGAAAATAGATAAATAATTCTATAAATGATACACCAAGCAAGAATATAAATGCAAAGCATGAAAAAGAATCTGGCATACCGAAAATATAACAACATTTTTTAATAACTTGTATAAAAAAAACTTACCATTAATAAATTAAATACAATCGACCACATAAAATATATTTGGACATAACAAACATTCATGCCTGATAAAAAGACATTTAATGACACTTGACATCAACAATGTTTAATTTATTTAATTGAAAAACATTTTATATTTCAGTTTATTTAAAATTTTCGATTTTTAGAACTAAATTTTTTTTCTAAAAAGTATTATAAAATTTATATAAGCTATACTTGGTTTTGATTTAATAATTTTGTTTAAATTTTTAGAGAGAAAACGAAAGTAATCATTAGGCCTACACACCGATTGATAACTTAGTCATACCTGTTTATCATTTCTCACCAAACTTTTTCTCTTAAACGAGACCATAACAGTTTAGAAATTTACAGTGGGATGAATATTCGGTTTTAAATTTAAAATTTAATTTTGTAATTTTCATAAAAATGATGTGGATGTATGTAAACATTTTCAAAATTTATTTAACTGCATTATTATTTATTGCTGAATGACTCTCTCTTTGATTTACCACCAGGAATCATGAAAATGTTTCTTATGATATTAAAAAAATAAATAAATAAATTATTCAATTGATAAACATGTTCATGGAAACATTCCCAAATGCTTCTACAATTATTCTTGAGAAGGTATGTTCTAAATTTTGCTCTGTAGTCTCTATTCAGGTCTGTGTTTAATTATAAACTTATTTTATAGCTAGTGTACTAATGAGAACATATGTTTCAAAGTCTTCTAAATGTGAACAATAATTCTAGTACAATAATGTTTTTCGGACATTAAATATATTTGTGAAAACAATTTTCCTGAAACATTGCAACCTAAAAAATATTACGTGCATAAATATAACAATTCTAAATTTAATTAAAATGTGATTACATTTTTTTTAAATATCAAATAAAAAATCAAATAACCATTTGGATTGACAATAGCACAAGTGAGGCAAGCTCTAATATTATGTGCAGGGACTATCGTCCCTGTACGATATTACGTGAATGTGGGTTGCCTTACTTGTGCTATTGTTGATTCATTTATTCTAAGTATAACTATCAAGCAAATAAATAAAACCATTTGAAGACTGAGAGGCAAAACATTAAATTCCAATGGAGTTACCATTACCCATGGAGTTACTATTACCAATGGAGATACTATTACCAATGGAGTTAATATTACCAATGGAGTTACTATTGCCAATGGAGTTACTATACCACTTGGCATACTTTACCTCTCACCATCCTTCTAATTATGGTTCCAATGATAAATGTTCATTGAAGAAACAAATAAATATTGTAAACATCTAAAAAAAATTCAGCTCCAAGCCTCCAACAATGACATGCAAATTGCAATACATAAGAAATCATAGAACATAAAAATGGACACCGATAAGCTGAGAACTTCCATAAGCAAAATCGAATACCTGTGCATCGAGAAACACGAGCTCTTCATACTCTCCGCTATCTGTGCGCGAGACCTGCAATGTTGGTTTAGTCGATCCATGATTATAAAACAAACATACGAACGAATATTATTATAAAACAAACATACGAACGAATATTATTATAAAACAAACATACGAACGAATATTATTATAAAACAAACATACG
>JARUHE010333902.1:0-18940 GCA_031471125.1 Archaeomysis grebnitzkii | reverse complement strand
TGAAAGCTGCGATTTCTGATGAGGCATTCCAGTGCAGATTGGCATTTCTCGCGGACATGTTCAGTCACCTGAATGAGATTAACCACAAGATACAGGGCGCGGATTCCGATATAATCGGGCATCGCGAAAAAGTAAACGCTTTCGTCTAAAAACTTGAGCTGTGGCAAAGTAAGTTCGAGACTGGCCACAGCGCAACGGCCTTTCCAACTTGGTCAGCATCAGCAAGACTGCGGGTGGCGTCAGCGAAGCTCTCAAGAAAGAAGGAGTCATCCACCTCAACAGGCTGCTGGACTAGTTTCAGCGGTATTTTCCGGACTTCAAAAACGACAACCAAATATTAGAGTACATGAGAGACCCCTTTAGCTTTCGAGTTGACAACTTCCCGAAGGAAGCAGAAAACATTGAAGAACAGTTTCTTGACCTGGTGCATGACTCCGCAGCAAAGGCTGTTTTTGCAGAGGAAAGCCTGAACACGTTCTAGGCTACAATCTATGGTTCGTATCCTCTCGTTGCTGTGGCTGCGCTCACACTACTGGTTGCATTTCCTTCCACGTACCTGTGCGAGTCTGAATTTGCGAGTATGGTTCAGATCAAAACGAAATCGCGAAACCGCTTGATTGACCTTTAATCTGATTTGCGCTGCGCCATTTCAAAAGTTGAACTGAACATTGAGGCACTCGTCAAAGCAAAACAAATGTCATTAACCCGTATAGTGTTGCATTTTTTTTTCATTTTCCCAATAAATTGAGAAAAAATAACGAATACTGCAGTCTCAAATTTCAATTGGGAATGGAGAGTTTGTGGGACCAACCGATGCTGTGGTGAGGAATGGAAAGTTGGCTCACTAAAAAGTGGGGAGTTGGAGAAAAAAGGTTAAGGACCACTGTTCTAACATGAGGTACAGATGCTAAATAAAAATGTAGGTACCTTATGTACCACTAAATCATTGGTGGAGAATCAGCTCAACTCCCTTTAATTTTCATTTAAAAGTTTCATTTAATTTAATACTTTCATTAAAAACTAAATTTGTTTTAATTTAGCCAGAGCATGAATTGTGCTAAAGTAAAGATTTTTTTGAGTGTTAAAGTCTTAACGCACTGATATTATTTTATTTTTGTAAAGTCCAACAGACTTTTTAAAGATTGTATGGTTGGCAAAGGGTGAGGATAAACTTCATTTAAAGCATTTTGATTAAATGATATCCTCCGCATGTCATTTGTCTTTATTTAGTGTAAATGCTCTGGTGAATGATAATTGTCTACGATCGTTTCCATCGGACAGCCTGCTCAGTGTTTCGTGGGGAATTTAATGAAAATAGTTAATATTTTATTTTAAATTTAAATTTTCAAAATGTTTGAAATTCAATAAAACTTAACTTTACAGGTGTTTGAAAATTAGTTTATAATTTTTAAACTTTTCTATCCATTTGATACTTGTTTTTTAATATATATTGTATTCTATTATGTATTATATTGTATTTTGTTGTATGTCGTGTTTTATTTTATATTGTATTTTGTTTTCTTGTGTATTGTATTTTGGCTTCATATCTCAAGTCCTTCATGCATAACTCAAATATTCACAGTGACCATGGGTTCATTATTAATGTCCTTCCTGCATAACTCAAGTCTTCACAGTGACCATGTTTTCATAACTAACAGTCCTCAAAGTGACTATGGGTTTATAACTCAAGTCCTTCCTGCATAGCTCAAGTCCTCACAGTGACCATGAGTTCATAACTCAAAATTTTTTTGTAGAAATTACACAAAAGTTTGTTTTCAGCAATCACATAAAAGTCTGTTTTTAGCAATTAAACAAAAGTTTGTTTTCAGCAATTATATACAAGTTTGATTTTAGCAATTACACAAAAGTTTGTTGTTAGCAATTAAACAAAAGTTTAATTTTAGCAATTACACAAAAGTTTGTTTTCTTAGCAATTAAACACAAGTATGTTTTTAGCAATTACACAAAAGTTTTTTTTTGAGCAATTACACAAAAGTATGTTTTTAGCAATTAAACAAAAGTTTGTTTTCAGCAATTAAACAAAAGTTTGTTTTCAGCAATTAAACAAAAGTTTGTTTTTAGAAATTACACAAAAGTTTGTTTTAGCAATTAAAACAAAAGTTCTTTTTTTAGCAATTACAACAAAAGTTTGTTTTCAGCAATTATATCAAAGTTTGTTTTTTAGCAATTACAACAAAAGTTTGTTTTCAGCAATTATATAAAAGTTTGATTTTAGCAATTATATAAAAGTTTGTTTTTAGCAATTACAACAAAAGTTTGTTTTCAGCAATTATATCAAAGTTTGTTTTTAGCAATTACAACAAAATTTTGTTTTCAGCAATTATATAAAAGTTTTATTTTAGCAATTATATAAAAGTTTGTTTTTAGCAAGTACAACAAAAGTTTGTTTTCAGCAATTGTATAAAAGTTTTATTTTTAGCAATTATATAAAAGTTTGTTTTTAGCAAGTACAACAAAAGTTTGTTTTCAGCAATTATATAAAAGTTTGATTTTAGCAATTACACAAAAGTTTGTTTTTAGCAATTATATAAAAGTTTGATTTTAGCAATTACACAAAAGTTTGTTTTTAGCAATTATATACAAGTTTGATTTTAGCAATTACACAAAAGTTTGTTTTTAGGAATTATATAAAAGTTTGATTTTAGCAATTACACAAAAGTTTGTTTTTAGGAATTACACAAATTTTTTTTTTAGCAATTAGACAATTAATCTAAATGCAGGTTGAAGATTCTAAAATTTCTTCCAAGCAACACAAGGCATTTTCACTGGTCGTGCCTGAGATATTTCTATTGAATATTTATAAGAAGATTAATTTGAAATGTCAATCCGTTTGTCTTTATTAGTGGATCGATAATAGCACAAATAAAGCAACACACATTAGAATAATATAGAGCTTACCTCACTTGTGCTATTGTCGATTCATTTATTATTATAACGGAAACTCCAAATTTTTATCTTCATCATATTTATGTATTTTAATGCAAAGCCACAAAGATTAAAATACGTTAAAATTATGTTGAAAATAACCTTTATTGCATGACTATAAATTATTAAAAATAATAAATGTCACCTCAATGTTGAGTTCAATGCTTGCGTTCGAAGGTCAAGCAATTTACTGCAGTCAAAATTGATGTATTTAATACAATTTATACAGGCAAACATTTGTCTGTATAAATATAATAAAACATTAGCCAAGTTAAGTCTTATCACTGGCGTTACATAAAATTGAATAGGCAATTAGACTTATGTATCACCGGTGTTACAAGAAACGGTTAAGGTTTTACGCTACTTATTTGTAAAATATGGTGATAACGCATAAATAAATTTCTTACAAAGGCAAGGTATTTTTTATTTCAAAATTAGATTTCTTTTTGTTTTTATTAGTTACATCGATAGTTTCAATGTATTACAAACAAGATGAAGATACAATGGTGCTTATATTTTTTTTATTTATTAGTTTATATTTATGTATTATATCATTATATTTTTTTTATTATGATATTCATTATATTATTTGTATTTATTTATTACATTGTTATATTATTATATTTATTTATTTCTGTTATTATATTTATTATACTATTTATATCAATGTCTTATATATATATATTTTATTTTATGTAATCTGTATAAACAAAATAGTTATGAGGATAAAATGAGTTTATGTACAAGTTAGAAAACCAGGAATGTGCATGAATTTTAAAACATACATTTTATGTTAATGTAGACTTTGTATACATTTCATGTAGACATGTAAACATACATTTCATGTAGACTTTGTATACAATGTATACATTTCATGTTCATGTAGACTTTGTATACAATGTATACATTTCATGTTCATGTAGACTTTGTATACAAATAATGTAAATAAAAACTGAATACAGTTTGCCAAAGCAAATTATTGTATGTAACATACATTTCAAACAAAATTGTTGACAAATGTATAAGGATAAAAAATTGCCAAGTTCTATGTTATTTGAATGTGGGTTACCTCACTTGTGCTCGTGTCGATTCATTTTAACATGTTGGTATCATTACCAAAAATACGGTAAAATAATAAGGTAACATTACCATATGGCAATTTTGATAATTAAAACCATCTTCACATTTCCATTGGTTCTTTTTTTGTATGACGTCACGTCGGTAGTCGCAGTATTTTTAGGACTGACAAATTACAAACAAATTTTGAAATTTTTTCCCGCTATAATTATCAAGCAAATCATGTACCACTACCAAACATTGTATAATTGGTATATGGGATATGGTATAATTGGTATATGGTACATGGTATAATTGGTATATGGTACATGGTATAATTGGTATATGGTACGGAAGATATAGTATTTTTAATACGATACCAAAGTTTTACTATAGATCAAAAACGTATAAATGCTTAACTTGAAAATTTTCAATGGAACGTTTGGGCCTCAAGTTGCCATACCCGCCACAAAATTGGTGCCAGATACTTCAATATAATGTGTTTATCTATGTGATTTTAATGTAATTTTTTTTCTTCTTGGGAAGAATTTTTCTTTTTTTCCTTTATTAAATTATTTAATATATGTATTTTAAAAAATGTAGTTTGTATTATATATAATTAACGCATAAGCGTTTGATTTACAATATTAAACATATTTCATTACAAAATATTTTTGTTATTGATTTATAGGCTTACAAAAACATACGATTTACATTGGCTTCTACGGGAAATGTCTTGAAAGACTGCTTAAGACTGCTCATTTGGGTCCAAACTTATAGCATTGAGTGGTGCATCTATACGTCTTTACTCTATGGTATTACCAACGCCGACTCTACTTCAGGCCTTGTACATACCTGTCTGGAATGTTTGCTAGTTACAAAAAACTATTGGAAACACAACTGGTAGCATAGATACAAACCATAACCGTGATCTTGACTTAACTTTTCTTCATCTCTGATCAACTTTGTTGATCGTAGATCAACTATTTTAACATTGATTGAACGACAAGAAAGTAAATCCCGTATCAAGATGAGATGAGTCGAAAATGTATTGTGTTACTAAGTTTTCGATGTGAAAGGCCTGTAGTAGAGTCGACTTTGATTATACTTGCTTTTATTCTTCTAAGACGATACAGTACTGACAATTGCTGATAAAATCTTGCTAAGCAATAAGATGGTTAAACCTTATTTTTCGTTCAGACGTCGTGTCTGAAGACGTCGTTTCTGAATTACATTAATTGTTGATACTTACACCTTAACACTATAGATCATATAGCATATTTACAATGGTGCATTTGCCAGTTTTATTTCATATTTTATATTTTTTTTTAAATGGAAAAATTAACATTTATAATAAATTGAAGCTTGCACTAACATAACCTATAAATCCATAGATTAATTTTGCACTTTAGATTGAACATGGTGATGGGTATTACAACTTAAATAGAGTATTTCTTTTACATTTTTGATTAATTATTTAACGGACCAAATTAAAGTGTATACTGCGTTTTGTGTGGTTCAGGACCCAGTTTGGGTCTGGAAATCTTTGAGTCCAATTTACCCTCTCTTCTAGGGGGGATTCTTCTGATCGCAAATTACACTCTCCCCTAGAAGGCGAATCTTCCTGGTCCCAATTTACCCTCTCTCTTAGGAGGGACTCTTTTTGGTCCCCAGTAACCCTGTCCCTTAGGGGGGATTCTTTCTGGTCCCAAGTTACCCTCTTCTTTAGGGTGGATTATTCTTGGTTCCAAATTACCCTCTCCCCTAGGAGGGATTCTTCATGATCCCAATTTACCCTCTCCGTTAGAAGGGATTCTTGCTGGTCCCAAGTTACCCTCTCCCTCAGGGTGGATTATTCCTGGTTCCAAGTTACCCTCTCCCCTAGGAGGGATTATTCCTGGTCCCAAGTTACCCTCTCCCTTAGGAGGGATTATTTCTGGTCCGAAGTTACTCTCTCCCTTAGGAGGGATTCTTCCTGGTCCCAAGTTACCCTCTCCCTTAAGGAAGATTATTCCTGGTCCCAAGTTACCCACTCCCTTAGTGAGGGTTCTTCCTGGTCCCGAGTTACCCTCTCCCTTAGGGGGGATTCTTTCTGGTCCCAAGTTACCCTCTCCCTCAGGGTGGATTATTCCTGGTTCCAAGTTACCCTCTCCCCTAGGAGGGATTCTTCCTGGTCCCAAGTTACCCTCTCCCTTAGGGGGGATTCTTGCTTGTCCCAAGTTACCCTCTCCCTTAGGGAGGATTCTTCCTGGTCCCAAGTTACCCTCTCCTTTAGGGGGGATTCTTCCTGGTCCCAAGTTACCCTCTCCCCTAGGGGAATTCTTCTTGGTCCAAATTTATCCTTTCCCATAGGAAGGATGCTTCTTGGTCCCAAGTTACCCTCTCCCTTAGGGGGATTCTTCCTGGTCTCGAATTACCCTCTCCATTACGAGGAATTCTTTCTGGTCCCAAGTTACCCTATCCCTTAGGGTGGATTATTCCTGGTTCTAAGTTACCATCTCCCTTAGGGGGGATCCTTCCTGGTCTCAATTTACCCTCTCCTTTAGGAGGGATTTCTGTTCCTAAGTTACCCTCTCCCTTAGGAGACTTCTTTCTGGTCCCAAGTTACCTTCTCCCTTAGAGTGGATTATTCCTGGTTCCAAGTTACCCTCTCCCCTTGGGGAATTCTTCCTGGTCCAAATTTATCCTCTCCCATAGGAAGGATTCTTCTTGGTCCCAAGTTACCCTCTCCCTTAGGGGGGATTCTTCCTGGTCCCAAGTTACTTTCTCCTATAGAGGGGATTCTTCATAGTCTCAAGTTACCCTCTCTCTTAGGGGGGAATCTTTGTCATCCTAGTCCCAATATATCCTCTCCCCTTGGGGAATTCTTCCTGGTCCAAATTTACTATCTCCTCTAAGGGGATTTTTCTGATCCCAATATACCCTATCCCCTAGAGGGGATTCTTCCTGGTCCCAACTTACCCTCTCCTTTAAGAGGGATTTTTCCTGGCCCAAGTTTTCTTCTTACTTAGGGGGGAATCTTCCTGGTTGCAATTTACCCTCTTTCCTTAGGGAGGATTCTTCCTGGTCCCAAGTTACTCTCTCCCTTAGGGCGATTTTTCCTGGTCCCAATTTACCCTCTCCCTTAAGGAGGATTCTTCCTGGTCCCATGTTACCCTCTTCCGAAGGGGGGATTCTTCCTGGTCCCAAGTTACTCTCTCCCCTTGGGGAATTCTTCCTGGTCCAAATTTACCCTCTTCCATTAGAAGGATTCTTCTTGGTCCCAAGTTACCCTCTCCCTTAGGGGGAATTCTTCTTGGCCAAAGTTACTTTTTCTCCGAGGGGGGGATTCGTCCTGGTCCCAATATACCCTCTCCTCTTGGGGAATTCCTTCTGGTCCAAATTTGTCCTCTACCATAGGAAGGATTCTTCTTGGTCCCAAGTTACCCTCTCTCTTAGGGGGGATTCTTCCTAGTCCCATGTTACCCTCTCCCTTAGGGGATACTCTTCCTGGTCCCAACTTACCCTCTTCTTTAAGAGGGATTCTTCCTGGCCCAATTTACACTTTCCCCTTGGGGAATTCTTCCTATTCAAAATGTGTTCTCTCCCCTAGAGGGATTATTTCTGATCCCAAATTATCCTCTCCCCTAGGAGGGATACGTTCTGGTTTCAATATACCCTTTCCTTTAGGGGGGATTCTTCTTGGTGCCATTTTATCCTCTCACTTAGGGGTGATTCTTCCTGGTCCCAAGTTACCCTCTCCCTTTGGGGAATTCTTCCTGTTCAAAATTTCAAAATTTTCAAAACATCCTTTAGGCATTCTACCTTAGAATCTACTGTCCTTTGATTTGTTTTAAATAAACTTTTCTCTATGCATTCAAAAAAAATCTTGGTTAACTATGAATTTCAAGTTTTTTATGTTTCAATAAGTAAATATTGATGTAAGAGTTTTTTTTAGTGATACCAGTGTAGAAAGTTATGTTATTTATTTTCATTTAAACAAACTTTACGGTAAATTTAATATTTTTTATTATTTTGAAAAGAATGCAAAACTTTGTTCCACAAGTCATCCACCGTCTAACAACAATTCCAACAACAACAAAAACCAACAAAAACAATCAAAGGTTACGTATAAAAGCTGTATTTCAAATTCAGCTTGATAATGTATAAATATAAGAGCAACAAATTATTTCAGTACCAAACTGTTTATTAGAAGCTATTTACAATAAATAAGAACGAAAAAAGAACTTTTGTTAAGGAAACTTTACTTAACTGATAAATACTCAATAACGAAGAACGAAATAATACTTTGACAACAATAAAAATATATTAATTAACGACAATTTCAAAAGAAGAAACATCGTCATTAAAAATCGTCTTTAATTAACAAACTTCCTTCAAACAAAGGCGCGTGTCGAACAGTCGTTCAGCCAATCACAAAACAGATCTGATTATCCATAATTTTTGGTACACATTTGTTATTGTGAATTGCAAGCGAAGTGAAGCATTTTTCTATTGTTGTTGCTATTGCTCAATTTGGTATACTTTAATCTAAAAAAACTTAGGATTTAATTTGATATACTTTAATTTAGAATTATTTATGATTTAATTTGATATACAGTACTTTAATTTAAAATTATTTATGATTCAATTTGATATACTTTAATTGAAAAATATTTATGATTTAATAATCAAATATCAATAATTATGATTTAACTAAACCCTATCATTTCAAGAAAACTTTTACTAAATAAATGATGAAAAACTCAAAGCATTTTTTTTTATAATTTTTATAATTTTTTTTTATAATTTATTATGCTTATTTCTTTCTTTTAATTATCTACTAGGGTAGTGCCCCAAAGATCGAACATATTTAACACTAAAATTGTATTTATTCACTTTTCAAATAGAATTATATTACTAGAGACTCAAGATATCGTATTCAAAAGTAAACTGTTAGCAAAATGTTTAATTTATATTTGCAATTAGTTTTTACAATTTTAGTAGAAAACAAATTATTTAGAAACAATGTTGAAAACCACCATTTTCTAAAAAGTTCGAACACATTCTCATATGTTCGAACAATTATCATGTCTTCGGTGTATTTTTGAACTATTCCTAAAACAACTTTGAAAATTTCCAATGTATCTTTAATAGCATTACTATATGCTCAAGTACTGAATTTACGTTATATGAAAAATTATACCAATATCTATTGAGAAATACTAGATTTCTTTGTATAAAAAAGAAAACACTTCAAAAATAGGTAAACAGACACTATTTTAATGTTATTAGCATTCAATGTACAGAGTCGCTGCGGTAATACCCTTCGCAATCTTCCTATTTTATAATAGGAATAAGAAATAAAACATACCATTTTTTGGTGAAACTGGAAGAAGTTTAGAAACACGTGTAAAGGAGCATAAAAAAGACTACAGAATTGAAAATTAGAATAATTCTTTGTTTTTGCATTCTTCAAACACTGGACACAGAATTGATTGGGACTCAGCAAACTAGTGTATACCTCAAATGATTTAATTAAACGCAGAATAGTAGAGTCAACGTTAATTGAAAAATCCCAAATATTAAAATATCTCCGGGATCTTTTTCACTGACTGGAAGCTTCCATAACATCATTTTGAAAAGTGTGAAGTAAGCTATGTATGATAACGCTGTTCTCTAATAAGGTAAATTTTTCTAAAAAACAATCAATCAATCAAAACAAGTTTCTACTGACGAGGGTGTCAGTTGACACCGAAATATATAGAAACAATTTTTTGTAAATAAAGTAGTTCCCGTGAAACTGTTTGTTTAATTTTAAAGAACAAAAACTAGAACGTTTTTTCCAACAAAAAGACAAATACAACATTTTAAATATGCTACAAATTGTAAAACATATAAGTTGTGAGTAATGGTAATAATTTAATCTAGAAACGATGTCAGAGGACATTTACATTGCCAATAAGCCTTAACCATATTCATCTTTACAAAGATTGTTACCAGCAAGTGTCAATTATTGTATTATGTTAAGAATAAAATCAAGACTATAGGTGTTTCCACGCATTATTTCGTGTTTAAGCATGAAAAGAGCGCTTGTGTCAAGACTTCAATGTTAACTCCATCGAATAAAATTTTTTACCCGTTCAACAAAGACGTAAAACCCATCTCCTGAGCGGGAAAAGCCTAGCACGAACAAAATAACATTCGCTAGAGCTATCATGTAAAAAAGGAGGATTACTTACAATCTTTTTTAACATAAAATGGTCTAGGTAAGAAATATGATTTACATTTCTTTATTTCGTATTAATTATTCTATTTTCTATATAATGCTAACCGAAAAAATAAACTTGGGCAAGGTGAGAAGATGTGAACAGTAAATTCTGAGCAGGGTGCAGGTTTTCGGTCTGAAAAAAAAATATTATTTAATACAAAAATTGGGGCTATATCCTATTTCACACATGGCAATCAGTTCCAGCTACATTTAATAAGGGTTTGGGGATTTTGTTTACATCTATCAATATGTTTTATAGGCTTTACATTTTTAAGATATGAACTTTGCTATTTCGAAAAAGTCTCCAGTATTAATCTATTTGTTGATCAAACGAAATATCTTATAGGAAATAGAAAACAAATCTCCATTATTAATTTTTGAATGTTTATTTATCAACATGAATCATGAATGTATATTTATATAATTATAAACAATACAGTTTCAACATTTTTTTTGAAATGAACATTTGTTGAAATAATAAGTTTTCAAATCTCTGGTTAGACATCCCTTAGTAGAATAATGGAAAACATTTTTTTTTTAAATTATTATCTTACAGATTTTTTATCTTATGTAATAAAAATAATTATATAATAAATATATTTATGGACTGAAAAATAACATGAATATTTTTTCCCCATAAAACTGTAAAATAACATGATTCTGTGAGTCACATAGGCTATATAAAACACATGGTTATGTGTGCCACATAGGATGGACTATATTTTTATTTTTGTCCCATGATATCAAATATGCGTTCATTATAAAGTTAAATATTTATTAATAGATGTTTTCTTCCAAAATAACTTCGTAATTATGTGAAATATAATTATTTTTTTTATGAAATAAAAACTTAAATACGATCAAAAATAAACGTACACTTTAAAATAGAAAAATACTTTTTGGCATTCTGCCAAAGAATTGAATTTCTGATAAAGTTCGTAACACACAGTGAATTCACGGTTGTAAAACGAGTGCCAGACGGGATGCAAAGTCTAGAAATTTGTAGGTTTGGATGCAAATTTTCGGATCTGCATCTGCATCCGACCGTAACCATTTAGTTTGTTTTTAAATAGTTTATTAGCACTATTATTATCAAAGATTTTGTTATTGTTATTATTAATATTGAATATTTTATTATTGTTATTATTATTATAAAATATTTTATTATTGTTATTGTTATTATTAAATATTTAATTAATTATATTTTATTTATTATAAATTTTAGTAAAAAAAAATGTGGACGCTAAAAAGTGTTATTTTGTTTGTCCAATTTATTTGTTTGTTTGTCAACAACTTCTCCGTTGCTCCAAAAACAACAATTGAACCAGGTGAGGATTGGACCTTATTTTTTTGTTCGTATGTACTTTTAATAACTAATATTTTTTGTGTTTAGTTATTCTGAATTGCAAGCGTAGCGGAGCTATTCATTGTACTGTTACCTAATTGTGACGCGCGAGCAAAGCGAAGCATTGAATTATATTACCACCTAAATTATTTTGGTTTTTGTTGTTGTTGTTGTTGTTGTGGTTGTTGTTATTGTTGTTGTTGTTGTTATTGTTGCTGTTGTTGTTGCTGTTGTTGTTTTTGTTGTTGTTGTTGATGATGATGATGATGATGATGATGATGTTGTTGTTGTTGTTGTTGTTGTTGTTGTTGTTGTTGATGTTGTTGTTGTTGTTGTTGTTGTTGTTGTTGTTGTTGTTGTTGTTGTTGTTGTTGTTGTTGTTGTTGTTGTTGTTGTCGTTGTTGTCGTTGTTGTTGTTGTCGTTGTTGTTGTTGTAGTTGGTGTTGTTGTTGTTGTTATTGTTGTTGTTGTAGTGGTTGAAGTTGTCGTCGTCGTTGTTTCTGTTGTTGCTGTTGTTGTTGATTGTGTTGTTGTTGTTGTTGTTGTTGTTATTGTTAATGTTGATGTCGTTGGTTGATTTGACTGACTCAGCAAGATGGATTGTGTGAAGGAATAGAACAATTACAAATATAATTGCTCAGTACCGATGATATTAATAGCTTGGTTTTGGCTTGTTCTACATCTTTAGATTTATCTTTTATTCAAACCTTTATGTGGGTTTGGTGTCGGTGTTTCTTTCATTTGCTCTTTCTCTCTACCTCTTTCTATTTTTTTTTCATATCTTTGTGTCATTTTTTTTCACTCGTTCTTTCCTTCTTTCTGTAGATTTTGATCTGCTGTTGTTTTATCTAAGGGCTTGCACCATTAAATTAATCGTACGCATGTAGACTGCACATATTTAAAAACGACAAATAAATTTAAAACATAAAAACAAAAAACATTTAGAATTTTTCCGGTACAAAAAACATTCTTTAAATGTGATGAACTATCCACAAAATTCTATAAATCTCGTCCATAGAACGTTTTAAAATGATTAAAATAATTTCAAATATGTTCTCTACTTAATATAATGAAATCTAAACACAATAATAATAATAATGACAATAATTTCAACTCCAAGGTGTAAGCAATTATTGTCAACACTCCACAATACGACTCTTAACTAAATAGACAATATAAGAATTGTTAAACAAATAGTTAAAATCCAACACATTAAAATAAAGTAATGAAACAAATAACTAATGCAAAAATTGTAAAAAGATTGACGAAATAATGTAACAATTTTAAAAAATAATAATTAAGAAAATAATTAAATACACAATAAATACAGTTTCCAAAAAAATAATGTAACAATTATGAGAAAATAATTAATGAAATAATACAATAAACAATATATACAGTTTTCAAACACTTAACGTAATAATTACAAAAATAATAATTAATAAAATAATAAAATAAATAATAAATACAGTTTCCAAACAAATAATGTAACAATTATGAAAGAATAATTAATAAATTAATAAAATAAACAATAAACATAATTTGCAAACAAATAATATAAAAATTATAAAATAATAATTAGCAAAATACTAAATAAATAACAAATACAGTTTTTAAACTAATAATTTAACAATTATAAAAATAATAATTAATGAAATAAAAAAATAAACAATAAATACAATTTTTAAAAAAAATAATGTAACAATTATAAAAAAAATAATTGCCAAAATAATAAGATAAACAATAATTAAAATTTTAAACAAATATTGTAACAATTATAAAAAATAATTAACAAAATAATAAAATAAACAATAAGTAGAATTTACAAACAAACAGTAAAACAATTAAAAAAAGAATGATTAACAAAATAATAAAATAAACAATAAATAAAATTTGCAAACAAATAATGTAACAATTATAAAAATAATGATTAACAAAATGAAAAAATAAATAATAAATAAATGTTGCAATAAATAAAAAAAGAGAATATTATGAATGGTCGTTACGTCGTCGAAAGCAGGTTGTGACGGTGGTGGGAAAAAGTTATTGATTCGAAGGACTCTTTTGTATTGGTGTCAGAACAAGTCCTTCCAACGGCAAATAACGATCCTGCAAAAAAAGTTTTCATGCCATGTTTTTTCCTGCTTTTTGCAAGCATCTTTTGCCTCTCTTTTAAGCCTCTTATGGTGAAAGCTTTCATTTCATTTATTATTTAATGGTATTAGCGTTGAACGTTAATAACATAAGTTACTTTCAATTTTTCACCTTTTTTGAATATGCAAGCAACAAGTTCATTTAAATGTCAAAGTTTTAATTCGCGGTAAAAGCTGAAGCTGATGAAGTACAACTGTTAGCCTTAAATAATTAATTTTATTTCCATTATCTATAATTTTTTAAATATACATGTGATGTAATTTTTAAAAAATATGTTTGCATACAATGTAAGTTATTTAAATGCAAATAAACAACTAGTATGAGACTAAGGGGTTATATTTTTTATTTAATATTATAAGTATCAACATATTACAATTTTTAAATTGAAAATTGTTTTGAAAAATTGTAAAGTAAATGTTTTTGTTTAAGCTATTTAAAAATATGAAGCTCATTTATGTTCACAATATTTTGTATAAAACATGTAAGTTATGTCAACAAAAGAATAATCATTGCTACTAATTAATGCCTACATTACAAACATTGACATTTTGATTGTATACAATTAGTGTCGAAGATCGTATACACTTACATCAAAAGTGCATTGAACTCACATGTAATTCAATACAATAATATAGACATATACACAACTGATAATTTCGTTGTTTTATATTTTAAAAAAACTTTAATTATGAAGGCCATTCTCGGAGTATTTGCCTGATGATTGTTTGCGGTTGTTGAAGGCACGGGGGACTTCTTCCTTCATCTATCATGAGAGACATCTTTGTTGCAATCAAGAACCAGAAATTCACCAAAACCAATAACCTTCATTTTCACATTTTGGAATTGGTTAATGGTTGTTACCATTAATATTATTACTATCAAATGATAACATTGACATAATATTAACAATTTGTTTACATTATATTAATGTTAGTATCCATCACATTATAATATTAACAAATTGTCTACTCTTTTGCCGAATTTAAAACAACACGAACCACAATTACAATAAAAGTAAACAAAGAAGAGGGAATGTCTCATTTAAAGAAAACTCAATAAGTAACCCAAACCTTGACAACAAATACAATATAAAAAACAAACCAGGCAGAAATGTTTAGTATTTATTAAAGAAAAGTGTTAAGTCAGCAAAAAGAAAGGTAGGCCTAACGACGTGATCAATCCCTTTCAAGGTATTGAGGTTTCCTTCAAAGACAAAGTCCGATGCTTTACAGCCCCCCTTGGGAACCGCATTGTCTAAATCATACGTCAGAGCCTGTCTCTCCAGAGAGTCTAGATTATATTGTGTATTGAAGTAGTTTTAAATTATGGAACAAAAGTAATTCTTGTAATAAATCTGTTTTTCTTTCTACTTATTCTTATTCTGTAGAAAATTATATAAACACAATAGTAATAGAAAATTATATAAACACAATAATAATAATAAAAAATAATAGAAACCCAATATTAATAAAACAATATAAACACAATATTAATATAACAGTAATATAAACACAATAGTAATAGAAAAGTAATACAAACACAATAGTAATAAAAAATAATATCAACCCAATAATAATAAAAAAATAATATGAAACCAATAATAATAAAATAATATAAATACAATATTAATAGAAAAATAATATAAACACACTATTAATAAAAAAATATATAAATACAATGTTAATTTAAAAGTAATATAAACAGAATAGTAATAGAAAATTATATAAACAGAATAGTAATAAAAATCAATACAAACCCAATAATAATAAAAAAATGTAAACCAAACAATAACAAAAAACATAACATAAATACAACATTAATATAAAAATAACATAACAACAATAGTTATATAAAAAACCAATAATAATATAAAACAAGAAACACAATAATAATAGAAAATTATATATGAAACAATATAGACACAATAATAATTGTTGGTTTTTCATGTGTGTTTTGCAGTGCAAGGTTGTTTTTCTAGTATTAACCTAACTTAGTTAATAAATACTGTATTATTATTGTGAATAACTTTCTATCACAAATATAATATTATTGTAAGTTTATAACATAGTTTTAATACTTTTTAATACAATTACTATGCTTTCTAGCAGCATTATAATACTTTTTGAGACTAATAAACATTTTGTATTTATAAAATATTTAATAAAATCAGAGTAAATATGTGATTTAACCAATATATTGGCCTACTCTGAAATAATAATAATAGTAATAAAACAAGGTCTGAAACCAATAAATTCTAACTTAAAGTTGAAGATATGATTCACAATAATTAAAATATAAATTGACAAGAATCAATATAAAATAGTAATTCGCATTTAAATGATTAATTCTCAGACCTGTTGACACCACTTTGCATAAAATTAAAAAAATTCTCAAGTTTGCCATAATTTATTTACATCGATCGTTTTCTCTGAGATATCGACTCAATTTTTGCCACCAAAAAATCGATTCTGTCAGCTTTTTTTTTTAAAGGTTTATCGTTTTTATATAATTCTTTGTAGGTTTTTATATATGATGGTAAACAACAAATACTAAATATATATGTATACATTTGTGAGGTAATAATTTACAACATACATACACACACACTCGCGTACAGGCACACCCATGCAAACAAACAAACAATCTGTGTTGTACATGTACATACATACACACATTCACATACATACCTACATGCGCGCACACACACACACACACACACGAACGCGGTTAATATCTTTTAGAAATTTAGAAATCAATCATAAAAATTCCACATACGGTAATTAAGCATGCTTGAACTCTATTAATTTAATTAAGATAATTCATAATCTCATAGGAAAAACATGTTTGATGCAATTGGAAATCCAAATAGTTATCTTTCTTATTATTGTATAACTATAACTTGAGGCAAATCTTTTTAGAAGTGGAACATTAAACTAAACTATTTTCATAAATTAAACAGCGCATTCATAGTTTATTATAAAGTGCAGTCCTAACATTGTGAAGGTTAATGAAAAACAAAATATAAAATACTTGCCTAACTAAAATTATTTAGTCACCCATAACAACTACAAACATGTTCGTTTTTTATGTCTCCATAACATTTTCTTTGGTCCAACTTGTTGCAATATTAATGTGGGTTCTCGAGTGTAATGTCAAAATGGCATCGGCAGATATTTTTGTATGAATACACATTACTTTACACTTGACAAGAGTTACATACAAATAAAAGGTTACATTAAACAGCTTCAAAAAGAAAATTTTAGATTTAGTTAACAACAGTTTTTTTTTATGAAAGGAACGATTATTTTATGAGCAAACAAGTTGAATACACGTTATCAATTTTATAGGCAAACTATATTCAAAGTGACCTGAAAATAACATTTAAAATAAGAACAAATACATTAATAATTACAATTATAATGGTATGCAGTACAATAACAATAAGCTTAACTATAAGAAGATTCATGAAATAAATACTTATAACTCAAATAGTATTTACAGTTTTCTGATATCCTGATTAAGTTTACTAATGTTAATAATTTTAACAATATAAAAACAAGACTAAAAAAGAATGACAATATTATTCTTCATAAGAATAACTATAAAAATAAATTACTATGTTATAATATTTTATTTTCAATTCATAAACAAAAATAAAGATATGAAGTAGGATTTGTAAAAATAACATTCCAGTATGATAAAATAAAAATAATAAAAACGATAGTTTGAAAACAAGCACAAATTAACAATAACATGAGAGTTTTTTTTATAAAAACTTCAGAAACAAACAAAAGTTTCAAAAAAATATTTTTTCAATAGTCATCAAATTTTAATATCTTTATAATAAAAAATATGAAATAAAAGATCTCTTTTTAATCAGTAAAAATTCGCTTTCTCATTAACATACTCATTTACATTTTTATGCAAAATTATTATTCTCAATAAAACGAATCTCTTTCAAATTTGTCGTCTAGAACAAGATAAAAAATAGTAAAAACATCTGTAGATTGTAATACAAAAGAAGATTATGAAAGTTTTATTAAAGTTTAAAACCGAAAAAATAGGATGAATAAATTTTACAGCCTTCTGATTGGGTAATTTTACAGCTTTCTGATTGGATAATTTCTATGAAAACCTTAATATCAAGAATATTTACCTGAAAGAGAAGAAGTTTTGAAAGTTTGTCCGAGGCCTGAAGTCACGAAGTTAATATTGTAATTTTCATTCAAATCTTATTGATCCGCAAAGATGTTTGAGGATCAAAAATAAATTAGTTTATTCCACTCAAAATTATGTCGCCTCAAAATTCCTCATTTTTGCTTCTTTTTTACGCGTTACACGTGAAACATTTCCGTCAGTTTGAATTGTTCTAAAAGTTACTTTTTGTTTATTTGAAAACACATTTTGAACATTAAACTTAATAAATTCTAATAGGAAAACTTTACATGTTTGTATACTCGTGAAAAGTAGGCGGTTTTAGTAAAGTTGTGACACCTCTAAATATGTAAACCGCTGAAAAAGCTACATTATATTTATATTCTTAAGAAACAATTATCTGTCAAAGTTTAAAATGTTTGTAGCATACGTCTTGACAATAGGAACTGTTCATGTAAATTATATATATAACGTATAGACAATTATAATTGGATCAACAATAGCACAAGTGAGTTAAGCTCTGTTATTTAATTATTTGTTGCCTCACTTTTGTGCTCTTGCCCATTAATCCATATATACATATACACCCACGCACGCACTACGCACGTAGACACACACATATATTCGCCAAGCTGCGGAAAGTGCAATTTATATTTTGAGTTGCTATGGAAATATAAAACATTAATAAAAAATTATTCAAATGGAAATTGCAAGGAAAAAACTTCAATCGAATCGTTTGCTTTTATGAGCATAACTAAATTATGAAATCTCATGAATAAACACTGTTTTCATGTTATTATTATTATTTATAATGAATTAATTTAAATTCATAACTTTCTTTCACTTATGTTACTGTCAATAATAATTATATAATTAAAACGATGATGGAAATAATGATAATATATTGTTAGGTATTGTAATTTAATCTTTAATGATACTGCTAACGATGACCATAACTATACTAGTCAGAAAAATGCGAACTGGCAAAAAGGTTATAATATTGGTGACTATTAACCATTTAAGAGATTGGGACA
>JARUHE010333891.1:0-10757 GCA_031471125.1 Archaeomysis grebnitzkii | reverse complement strand
AGCTATGTCGAGAACATGTTTTACAAATGCGTATTGCCCTAGGCTAGTACATTAAAAAAATTAATTTATTTGTCAATGCAGTTTATAAAGAACTATGTGTGTGTGTTTTTATTTGCATGCTTACATGCCAGGGCCCCAATGGAAACCCCAGGTATATTCAGACGAATCTCCGACAAGACTTCCAGGATGGCCTTCATGAGTAGCACTACCCTACACTTACTCTCTCCTCAATTTTTTATGTTATTTCATATGTTTAACTGTGTTTTCTTGCGATTTCGCCTATGTTAACCATAAATGTTGTGCTGGATAAGGTTGAAACAAGCTTTGAACTTCTATTCCTGCACATTCAACAGTGGATAAACTTACCTGAATTCCATACCTCATATGTTTCATAGGAACTATTATGAAAAGTAGAAGAAATAGAGTGCAACCAATTTAGTTTAGTTTTATTTGAACAATATGTTCAATATAATATAATTCAAGCAACAACAGTAAAGACAATGCTATGTAGTACTCAGGCCTCAGGGTAATGCTTTTGAGCTATGTTTGCCACTGCCCCCATAGGAATTACTATTGGAGTGGACAATGTGATAGCCTGGTAGTGTTGAAGGTTTATAGTCAAATTGAAGTTGTTTAGTTATCTAGGAAGGGTTTACATCAAACAATAACAAGGATATGTTGATAGCTAATTTGTATTACTATATGGTTCGGCAATAGCACAAGTGAGGTAACCCACATTCAAATAACACAGGGCTTACCTCACTTGTGCTATTTTCAATCCATATAGAGTTCTGAATGAAAGGTGGAAATAGTAATGGTATGTCAGTTTTGTAAAAGGACAATATCGACTTTAGAATTTAGTGTCGAGTTTGAAACAATAATACTAATAATAATAATAATAATACTAATCCCAAAGTGTCGAAGAATAAATTATTATTTTTATTGGTATCCGAGCTTGATTTTACCCTAAAGAGGACTATGCTAGTGTGATAAATCAAAAGGCAAAAATGTAGGGGACTTTTTCTTCAGAGATATTTTGTTTGATCAAAAATAGTAATACTGGACATTTTTTCCAAGTAACACATTTATTGTTATCTCAACAGGTTGAGAAGTCTATATGCCCTACTGAAAACAAAATATATTAATAGATGCCAAAAAATCAGAACCAATATTAAATTTATAAAAAATTTCGGCTAATGTTTAGGAGAGCTACGCAAGTTTTGGTATTAATAGGGGTTTGCTTAGAAAATTACTTTGCAAAGAGTTGCAATATAGTAAAATATGTTCATTCAGGAAAATTATTAAAACAAATGCAATATTATAGTAGTTATAACCTGTTATGTTTTGAAAACATAAAACATATGTTCACCATTGTATACTCATTGTTTTAGGTTGAGCCAGAAAATTTGTCGTTCCCACAGAATTGAAAACGACTACACTTTTTGTTTTTTAGTAATTTTTAGAGGTGTACCGAAGCTGATTTTTTCCAAAGCCGAAGCTTTTAATATCGACTATGTAAAACTTTGGATATCTCGATAGAATCCAAACAAATAAGGATTGGTGTATGACCTTAATATCAGTACTATTTAGACAAAGATCCTTTACTGAGGGCCTAAATAAAAATGTGAACACTTCACATCTACAAATGCAAGCCAATGAAAAGAAAGAAACAAGATAAATTATATATATCAATATAAAGCAAAGGAGTACCACAATAAGATCTTTTATTTATGTGGAGTTTAGTAACCAAATAAGTGGTAGTTATTTTCAACAATTTAGATATTTAAATAGTTAATGTTTTTTTTTAAATGAGATCAGTTTCCCCAAAATCAATATCTAACATTTGTTTCTAATATTTTTAGGCTGTGAAAAAGTCCAGCTTCTATAACCACCTACTGCTGATTGTTGATGTGGAGGATATTTTCAGCACTTAGAAAAATGTTTGACCAAAAAAATGTTTTTGGAATTTTTATTTTACATATTTTTTTATTGAACATGAATGGTTTTATATATAAATCTGACAACAGTTATTATAACAACATTACTATATATAAAAACTTTTTTAAAATAAAAATAAAAAATATAATAATTTTTGTCCAGTTCGGTCGAACCAGAGATTTGAGAATCTATTATTTTAATAAATATTTATTTTACAACAAGGTACCTTGGACAATATTGCTTAGAATTATTATATAACATGTTGAATAAAAAAAATATTTTTTTAGGCAAAAATCTACCAAGTTGTTTCTAACAATAGATTTGAAAACCTATTTCAATTAATGTTTATTTTACCAAAAAAATTGGACAACATTATTAAGACTTACATATTGAACAATTTGTGCTCAATAAAAATTCTGTAAATTTAAAATGGAAAAGATATTTTTTTTTTGTCAAAAACATGCTAACCAGAAATTTATTTCAATAAATCTTGATTTTACAAAAAAAACCCTCTGATTTCATAATTGTCCATACAGCTATTCATGTTGAATAAAAAAATATATAAAACGAAATTGATTTTTTTTAAAATACACTCGATTCTGTCTAACCAGTAAAAAACTTTATTTTCAATAAATAATTTTACTGAAAAAAACATCTTAAAAAAGTTGTAAAATATAAAACAAAATAAAAAATCTGTCTTCACCCCAACAATCAATATTACTTTATAGAAGCTGGACTTTTGTTACAGTTCAAAAACACTTCAGCATAAGATTTTACTGTATCTTTTACCTAAAATGTTTCTCCAGACCTTTTCTATGCTAAATAATACTTTGTTTCAGTGTGTTTTTTAATTATGTGCTTCATCATCTCCAATTATAAGTTTTGCTGTTTAAATTTTGCAAACTTAATTTATATTTCAATATTTTTTATTTATGTCTATACACTCTTAATAGAAAATAGCAAATTATCAATGCAACAGATATAATCTGAAAAACCATTTTTTTTAAATAAGATTCAAGAATAAGAAACCTAAAGACAATTAAAATCCAGTAGCAGTATATAACCCTCTACTGCTGTATGTTACTCTCCGGGAACAAAACGTTTAATTCAAAATATAGTTAAAACAATGGTAATATGAAAAAATAATTCAGGCAGTAGAGGGTTAAGGCTGAATTAAAAATATTTTCCCTTGGCTTCGGTACACCCCTTATAATTTTAAAAATTTAGATGGCGAGTTCCTATAGGTCTTGTCATTTATATAGCTATACTCTGTACATACGAGAGAGTTGGGTTAGGTAAGGAATAATGAGTTTCTAGGGCTTCTCTTTGAATTGCAAAAAGAAAGTTATTTTTGAAGTTCCAATTTTGGCAACCGAGAACTTGTCACATTACCACAAGTTCATTTTAGCAGCCGGTCAACTCTATAACAATTGCTATTAATTTTTTAGTAAGTTGTTTTCTTCCGTTTGGGTGGATATTTCATTTAAACATATTTTTATTATTTCATATTTATTCTTCAAAAATTAAAGTTCAGTTATAATTTAATTGTTATGAAAAACATAATTTCAACAATTGTTTATTTACATTCATCTTAAATTTAAAATTTTCTGATTCATTAAATAAAATAAATTGATAAAAATAAATGAATGAAAAATTAATAGAAATAAATTAATAAAAAACTAATAATTATCAATTCTTTATAAAAAATATTCCCAAGTTCAAGAAATAATGATTAATTGTATACAATTAGAGGAGTTTTATTTAAATGAACTGGCAGATGTTTACAAAAACTTTTGTTTTGTTTTATTTTACATTTTAGATTTTCAAACAAATCTTTTCCAGGAGAATATTTTTCAACACTGCCTTACTGTCCTCTCGTACTGTAATACACATTGACAATAGCACAAGTGAGGTGAGATTTTGTTATTTGAATGGAGGTTACCTCACATGTGCTATTATATGGATGGGCAAAAACACAAGTGAAGTAGCCTACATTTAAATAGTAGAAAACTTAACCCACTTGTGCTATTATATGGATTAAAAACAACACAAGTGAGGTGACCCACATTTAAATAACATCGAGCTTACCTCACTTGTGCTATTGTCAATCCATATATAGATCAACAATAGCACAAGTGAGGTAAGTTCTTGTTATTTGAAAGGAGGTTACTTCACATGTGTGCAATTGTCGACCCATATAGTAATGTAATAAATTTAAGTGTTATATTTATTATTGAGTTTTGCCATTGTGTTGTCTATACACGTTTTTAGGTCTTGGTTCTATGTTATTAAGTTGTGCTTAAAAACCAGCTTCAATAACTGACCTGATTGTTTTTTTGGGTTGGTGGGTGATTTGTGGACTCTTACCTAATTTTTTTTAATTTTTTCAAAATATTGAAACAAATAATTTTGCAGAAAACTTTGCTTAAATAAAAACAAAGAACATGACATTCTACACTTATCAAAACGTACATTTATGTTCAACTGAAATTTTTGTTTGAAAGTTTAGAGAAAAGTTTGTTTAAAAAAATGAAATAACTGCAGTTTCTAAGGTTAGGTGCCTGAATGATCTTTTGCCAAAAAATTATATTTCTTTAAATAATATACTTTTTAGGAGTTTTCATACTTAGCTAATTTATCATCAAATTCATGGTTAACCAAGATTTTTATTTGAAGGCGTAGAAAGAATTTTATTGGAGACAAGTTAAATAAAAATGTTTATAAAATATAACACAATTTCACAAACTTTTTAAATATACAACCATAGCATTTACTAGTGCTTGTTTTATTATTATCATTTTGTTATATTTTAAAAAATAATGTATTGTTTTTTTTTTACATTTTTAAATTTTGTTTTAAATGTAAAATTCCCTTTTCTTGCAGATAATCCCATCAAACTCCTTACAAAAATGTTACGATATTTGTTGCAATTCTATTTTGTGTCTTTGATCGTAATGGGGACGTTCGCCGAGGATTACATAGACACGGAAGCAGAACCAGATCCTGACGCGATGTTAAAATGTGACGCTTGTACCATTGTTGCGAGGAAGGTATGAAGTTATATTTTATTTATTTCATACTTGAATTTTATATTTGTTTCATACTTAAGTTTTATATTTACATTTTCTATTGGGATTCCATGCAATAGATTCAGGACATCCACATGTAAACACCTAGTTGCCTCAGGTTCTTACGGCAGTTCGCTTCATAAGAATTACTATTGAAAAACGCTATTATGACGGATGAAGTGATGCCCTGCTACTAACATGTTGCCCTTAACTTCTAACATTTCGTTTTTCCTGAAAACTTACACTGCAGTAAGTTCACATTCTATCATGGCCCAATTTTTGTTCACCGCCAGGCTTTTATTTGACGTTGAGACATCTTTTCAGTTTGGCGAGTCCTTTGTTAATGTGAGAATGAGACCTCTAGTGTTGGATGAGACAATCATTGAGGCGGCGGAAGCAACGTGTGACGACCCGTGGGAAGGGTGAGAAATATTTTGTTTTTTATATGGTAACTGTGTCCCAAATAGTTTTTTCCTCTTGAATTATACTCGTATTTTTTATTTTTGTTTCCAATGAAGAAATGAACATGTTTAAACTATTTTGACATTTTGGTAGACAAAAAAAATAATTTTTAGCACTCTGTTTGGTAATTGTTTACATTCCTGTCGCTATGAGACTGGGAACACTGTTGATGTGAATAAAATTTATATCCAAAGAATCTGCTCTAAAGCTAGCCTATTCATTGAGATTTTGAATATGGCTATATTCCTTTAAAATCTCATGCTTAGCTTACCCCAGCTTAGAGTATGCACCATATGTCAGCTGCACATCCAAAAGAAACACATTGCTTGCTGTGGGTAATAATATTAAGTTTGGTATGTGGAGCAGGGCAGAGATCTGTTAAGTCCAATTAGACCTGCTATATAAAAGCCATAACTATTATAATTAAAGTGTCACAATTTTTCCAATATTTATTATTGTGGTGAAGCTGACTTTCATGTTAATTAATTTTCATGATTTCAGGTACGGAGTTAAAGAAGTCGATGGAGTGAAGAGACTTTTTGGAGTGGGTGCCGACCAAGATGTTTTGGATGGCAAAGGTGTGGTTGAAATGGAGGGAGATATGTGGGTTAGAAGGTACGTTGACAATTCTTTTAGACTGAACTTATAGTCGTAGAATCAATGTTTTTGATAGAATTTCTACAGGACATTTCGTATGTAGAGTGAACTATGAACAATAAGAGGGAAACACCATATGTTGGCTACATGCTTTCAAGCAGGACATGGCTTCAGGTGCTATATTTTTTTTCAGTAGTAACTCTAATGGGAAAACACTTATGGCAGCTGAAGTTATAGCCAGGTTTCAAGTAGGTACTTGGCTATTGTTATTTTATTATAGATATGTTCATGTAAAGTGCAGATAAAATTTATATAATTGTAGCTGGGTTATATGAAAGATTAGCCTAGAAAGTCATGGCCTAGGCACTGCAATAATGTCTTCACATGTCAAAAAAATCAATAACTTCCTCAAAGCAAAGATGCTTTTGGTACGAATTGTGTATGTGCCTCACAGTTTTACCAATCTACAAATATTTTCCAATGTGTAGAAAATTTGTAAGCTCAGCATTTTTAACCCCTTTAACTGATTGATCCCTTAAAGACTTGAGTACATCAAAACTAATGTTAACAACGACCCGCCTTGACCACGGATCCAGTCTCAAAATTCTTTTTTATTTGTTAGGGAGGTTAGGCTCATATCATTGGAACATTGTCTCTCGTCTGTCTGCAAATTTAAGTAACGTGGCACTGGCTAATACTCAAGGGTTAAAAATTATTTTTTTGCAGGCTGCAAGATATGTGTGACGAACTGCTTGCCGAAGCCCCCGACGAGAAGACTCTGTACAAGCAATGGGAAAGCGAGGAAGGTGGATCCGAGTCATTGGAGTCGTACTTGTGCAAAGGTGATGGCACCTACAGTGCCTGTGCCACCGAAAACTGGGGACCCTGGCCTGGTGACGAATACGACGATTATGACGACGACGACGTGGACTACCCGCATGACGAGTTCTAACGCCCGACGGGTAACAGACTTTCCGTCGAAATCGGGGGTCGGCTTAGCTTAGTTCATAACAAGAGGGTTCAGTTGCAGCATTAGTTACTAGTCATTTGATCAGCAGATATTCGGATAATCGGTTAACCCTTAAGTGTGAGTTCTGAAGCTACTGTGGAATGATCTCTAGTTGCAGAGGTTCTCTAATTAAGCTTATGAACTATTGGCGATGAAACTGCATATATTTACCATGTATAAAGTTGATAGAATACAATATTGACATGATGTCAGGTCTTATAAGATTTTACATGACCTTGAAAGATGCTACAAAATATTACTTAATCATACATGATTATACATAATCATATATGACTATACATGATCTTACAAGATTTCTGCAGACCATTATTTCTTGTAAACTGAATCTGGTTTGTAAACTCCAGAATTTAAAATGCCTGAGTGAGCCTGACCATCATTACTTTTGATACCAATATCACCGAGAGTTGTCGGTATTTTTCCATTGTACTTAGCACTCTTAGTTAAGGGTTGACCGATTATCACTTTAACACTTTAACCGTTTCTTGTAACACCGGTGATACATACGTATAATGGCTTACTCCATCTTATGTAGCATCAGTGATACAAAACAAGTTAGTTTGTTTAGTTACATTTATACAGGCAAATATTTGCTTGTTTTGTATCACTGATGTTACATAAGATGGAGTAAGTCATTATACTTATGTATCACCGGTGTAACAAGAACTGGTTAAAGTGTTAATGTAATTTTATAATGAAAATTTTTTATTCATAATTTTAAAGTAGCTTTTATTTGAAATATAATTTTTATGAATTATAATGCAATGTTTAAATGAATTTGAATTTATATTTTTTTTATAGAAAGTTAAGCTGAAACATTTAAAGATTAAATTATTTATATAGCAGAAGAACCTGTTTTTAATTTTCTTGTTATAACTAATAATAATAATAATAATAACTAATTAAAAAAATAATTCATTTTTAAAACTAAAATAAATTAACAGATGATTTAGGATATGTTGTATCAAATATTTTAAACCTTATAAATTTATTATCAAATGTGTGTGTGTATTAATGATAAATCACTCTGGTGAACACTAGTTTATGATTTTGCAGGCATTAATCTAAAATATAAATTTTCAACCATCCAGGGTTTGCTCTTCAAACCACATGAACAATGGAGCCTTATCCAACTGGATTTTACAGTTAGATAACTCTCCATTGTTCATGTGGTTTGGAAAGCCAACTCTGTATGGCCGAGTGAATTAGTTTAAAATTCTATTCACATTACTGCCTGCAAAATCATAATAAAATGTGTGTTGTGTTCATTTTTTGTATTGTTACGTATATTTAATTTGCACATTAACCTAAGTAGACGTTCATAATCATAAAAAATGGTTTTATTATTTATTTTTAAATATTCCAAAGAAAAGTTGAAAATTTTGTACATTAAGAATTAAATGATAGGTCAATGTATTTTTTTTCAAATTAAAACTTAATTATACAGATCTTAGAAGATATTCTACATTGTAGCAGAATTACAAAGCATTGAACCTATTCCTATTTTGGATATTCTTTCTATATGTATACTAAATAGTTAATACAGCACTCTTTGCCTCAGTAGCTAATGTACTGTATAATATATTATAATAACAAAAATAGTTTATAACATTGAAAATTTAAATAATTTATTTAAAAAAATAATTTTTTTTACCATCATTACGTTGAATAACTTCTCTACTAAGCCACTTTCTGCCATTTTATCTCATGATGATCAATGAGTAATAGACTAAAGATGTTAATGGCCAAGCCACACAGGAACACCCCAATAAAGAAGGTCTTGTTTTTATTTATGTATATAGGCAACCTAACCATATAGGAATACGTCTTCTCTTGTGCTAGAGAAGTTGAGTGACATTGAGTCAGGTTGGATGACTGCCTGGATATACCAGATATGTTTTGCTAGTAAGTATGTCTCATACCCAAATCCTGACCATTTAATACCAGATAACAAATAAAAAAAAATATTTTCCTAAAAGTATAAATAAAATAATTTTAACGGTTTTTTGCATTCCAATTGTACAAATTTTTATGGTAAGAAACTATGCAAATACCAAAGTTACCTGAGGTATAAAGTTAACAAGTAGCTGCACCAATACACGTGCATTACATAGGAATACAACTTGTGGTCCAAAGTATACAAAAATGAGTACAATTATTATGTAACACAAAATGTGTTTGCTACAATTCAAAAACAAGTTAGTCTTAAATTACTATTTAATAATAATAATAATGATTATTATTATTAAATTACTATTTGTTATACTTTAAAAAAAGATCTGCACAAAGTTGCTCAAAGTATATTCATTTTTACAAGTCATTCCACAAATAACAATTCCATTTGTATTAAAAATACAAATTACGTTCATATGATTCTGTAAAAAAATATATCATTTTTGAAGTGGCAATAAAATTGAAGCTAAAACAAAACTAGGCCTATGTAGACATTTCAAAACCACAATTGCAATGCTCTTCTGGACATTTTGTGCAAATAGTTAAAGAATGTTTTGAGGCCTCGGTGGTTGATCTCAAAAGGAATAAAATGCATTAAATTAGTATTGAAAAGAACCTTCATTTACTGAGAACTGGAGATTCTGTTGGGCTTCATGGGGAAATTATATTCAGTAGGCGAAATTTTTTACCCTAAAACATTGACATTGGATTATATACAAATATAATTTGAACTGATTTATGTACTGTTTATAATTCAATAAAACTGGTTGCAGCAGGCCATTCTCCTGTAATTTTTAAATATTTCAAGATATTTCTGTAAATACTTCAGGATAGATGTTGAAATATTTGAAGGCCAAATGCATCCATTGATTATAGGGTAGGTTATTGTCTTTATAGCTTTCATGATACGTTTGTATTAAAAGAGGTAATTGCCCAAATTAACTTCATTATGACTTCAAACGAAAGATACATGTTACCTCTTTAAAGTGTTTTGTTTTTAGTTATTCATTTAAATAAATTCTCTTCATATAGATTCAAAAAACAAAAAGATCTAAGCTTCTCTGAATTTACATGACATAATATCCAAATTATTTTTCATGTTGTCCGTTAGTATCCTAAAGTAACCATTTATATCTAAACAAAAATCTTGTGTAAATTTTCAGTTTTGGAATAGTGGATCGAAAGCAATTTGTTGATTAACTGATCAGTATACTGCCATTCTCATATGCTAATCAGAGTGATAAGATACTAAAAAACTTTATTTCAATTCAGATCCCTCTAAAGTTGCGTTCTTAACCAAACTGTTCTTGATTTAAATTGCATCTAAAGTTGCATTCTCAACCAAACTGTTCTTGATTTTAATCACATTCAAACAATTCCATACATTTTTTATTGAATCAAGAAAAGTTTATTCAATTGAAATCGTACATTATGTCAATGTGATTTAAATAATTTTTTTTATTTTAAATCATCAAGTTAGGTCAAGAAATTGGTAGAAATCAAGCACTAACCCTATGAGGCTTTACTCTTTGGTCCATAAAGGCTAAACATTAAATTTGGTTAGGAAATAAACCCTTTGTTACCCCGAATTTTTTTTCTTGAAAGAGTGGACCTATTCAGGCTTTGAAGGGTTAATGATCAACGGCCATGGCCACGTTGAAACACCGCTTCCCGTATGATCAGCGAAGTTAAGCAACGTTGGGTCTGGTTAG
>JARUHE010333880.1:0-10757 GCA_031471125.1 Archaeomysis grebnitzkii | reverse complement strand
TTAGGAGATCAGTCACGCGTGCTCAGTGAGCGTATTGGATGACTGAACTGCTCAGTCCCACGCAGTGAAAGGGTTAAAATATCAAGTGCTTCATAATATTACAATACACTAACCTTTTGTAACTAGAATAAATCAAACCTTGCCCTTTAGATTAAGCACAAAATTAATTGTAGTTCTAAAATTGTCAACTTACAGATTATATTTTATGAGTCAGCACTAATTTTCAATACTTCGATTTCAGCTGTTTTTTGAGATGTTCGAAGGGTGCAGTGACGAGGATTTGTCCGACTTCCACTGCCATTGTGTTAAATCAATGATTCACGAGATGGGAAAAGGACTCTCTGTTTATGGGTTCAAATTATTCTTACAGGTGATTTTCTTGTTTTTCAACCTATTGATTATCTTGACTACCTGACAATCAATTTCTTTATGTCTTGCATATTGGTTATTGCTTGTAGAGTTTCTTTGAATAAACATAAAAATGAAGACAATTTATATTTAAATTATTAAAAACTGAACTAACTTTCTCTGTAAAAATAATTAAATGTTTTTTATTTCCCAGGTTCTTGCTGAGTACAAACCATCCATCTGCATAACTCACTTATCAGAGTATTGCAAGCAGCAGCAACAATACCAAAGTCAACCTCCTCAAATGCTGTCATTATTGTGGTCCATAGGACAGGCGGGCAAAAAAGATTTTACAGTAGCACTGAAAGTGTGGCTCAACCTTATGTTTCCCGTGATCGGACTGAAAAACTATTCTGCATTTGTCATCGAATACGGCTCAAACATCTTCCTGGAAAACGTCGTCCCTGAAAACGAGGATTTTTCTAAGGTTCTGAGCGTTCGGGAGTTTTTCTCGATTTTTGATTTCATCTGGAGGTCGTCGCAGTCTTTGCCGAAAGTTCTGCAGAGACAACTTTTCGATTTCTATCCAAAGATCAAAACGATTGTAATGGAGTTGAAATCTGAGAAAAATCTCCACCTGTTCTTTCCTTCTCTTTTGAGGCGGTTGGATGCCGACTCTCCACGCCATCTTACACAAGAGGTAAATATTGTTAATTCCTTTTTTCTATCTTATATCGGCTGATCATTTCTTGTTGTTGGTATCTATATCAGCTATAGGTTATGTAGGTTTCATACAGTAACTGGCTGTAATCAGTATTCTCATTTTGAAATATATAAAGCATAAATATATATATATATATATTTATAGGATAACTTTTTCATTTTATTAAATACGGCTACTAAAATTTGTTTAACATTAAAACTGCTTGGCAATTTAGGAAAAACTAGGTTTTTTTTTTACTAACAATTAACCTGGGTCCATTAATAACCAAATGTAACCTCTGCTTTCAAGGTTTTGTCCAGTCTCATGCAGTGCCTCACCTACGACATGAACTGCTGGTCAGTATGGAACCAACTCTACCTTAAACACATTCCCCAATCGGCATATCTGCTGCAGCACATCCAGGGTGAATGGAGCAAAGCAGAGTACAGTTCACTCTTGAAGAACAAGGAGGTGAAAAGTCTGATTTCAAGTTTTGCCGAAATCAACCAACAGATGGAACATAAAGTTCATGCCGTTGTTGGCCTTAAAGATGCTATCGAAGCCACTAAGGTTTGTGCTTTTTTTTCGTTTGTATTCTAGTTTGATTGACAATAGCACAAGTGAAGTAAACAGTTGTATGTTTTTTGTGAATGGTGTAACGAGTTGATAGGTCAGCTTCGATCCATTACCATCAATCATTTAATTGTTGCTCCACAACTAAGTGAATATACTATAATATCATGTTGAGTGGAACATTGATAGTACAAATAAATCTGGAGAATTGCTTACAAAAAAAATTAAATTATTAGAAATTTGATGCATTATTTTCTGCATAAGCAGGGTTTGCACTCTCCTAAAAATCTTCATATGTCCTTAAAATCATAGAGTTCAATGTGGCATTGTTCCTTAAAATATGTTGACCTCCTATTTATTCTATACAATTCACCAAAATTAATTGTTTTTTTTTTAGAATTAACTTTTTCGCAAATCTTTTCTGGTGTTTTTGGGTTAAGTCTTTAGAACTTCAAATTTAAAGAAAAGTCAATTTAATTGAAGCACTCTTGGGACTTGATTTTTGTCAAGCATTTCAAAGGCAAAGCTCTACTGAGGTGTTATTTTTCTGTCGGTGGCATAGTAGTTGTATCTAAAATATTCAAGTTTTTGTTAGGATATCCATCCTGCAGATACCCTATTAAATTCGACTTGCTTGGGTCAGTCCGTCATCGTTTCGCGTTCACAATTTAGGTAAAGTCAAATGTTAAAGTTTTTCATTTTTGATCTCACAGTTTTTTATTGAACACAGTTTACAGATAATGAGCTGAATTATACCTTTGCTTAAATAAAGTTTTTTTTTATTTTACAATGTTTTCTTGAATAATAACTTTGCTTAAAAATGAGCAAGTTTCCATAGATTTTTTCCCTAAAGATGATGGTTTTTAATGAACTTAATAACAGGTAAAGACAAATTTTTAAATATTTTACAGATTTTTTTATAGAAGTTCAATTAACCTGTCATTGAGGGTTTTTTCTTTTACTGAAACCATTTGTTACCTCTGGTTGATGCAAATTTTTATTTGCTGACCTACAGCAATCATTTATATCTCGAATGAATAGTTATGAAGTGTACTTTGAAAATATTCCAAAATGTTTTTTGAAAAAAAAATTATTACACATGAGACAGTGGTCTTCTGCTTTTGAAATAAAGCCAATCAACTTGTCATTTAATGTTTTTTATATGGCTAGTGAAGGCTCAAAAGACATGGAGAACCTAGTTGCTAGTTTAAATTCGGTATTCCTCACTTTATTCAATAAGCCTCATTAACAAGTGGGGATCCTGCTGGAGAGGTAGCAAAGTGGGTGTTGTGTTTGATGGCAAATGGGAGAGAACTTTGCATCATTATCGGAAAGTATAACTGGATAATTGTACCATTTAAGAGGGGAATGAAAGCCTCTTTTAGTAGAATGATGTGGAAAAGTTTGCTAAAAATTGTTTTGCATTGAATCATCATTCCTTATGATTATTTATTTATTCTTTTGCAAATTGTATTCAATTGTTTGACATGTTCATAAAGCACTGGAATTACTGAGGATGTAGGCTATATAAACGTTTCAATGAATAACTTTTTATAAATGTTTTGGTAGAAAAAGTTTATTTATTAATAAATTATTACAATGGATAAGCCTATTCCACATTATATGCATTATTTTTATTTAAAATAAAAAAGGTTTCATGTAGTAGTGAATTTTGTTATTTAATGTGAATGTATTTGAAGTTTTATAACAAAAACTGTATTGCCTTAAAAACATAGTTTTCATGTGACATGTCATTTCTACCTCTAGCTTCTATATATCCATTTAACCTGGCTAAAAGTTTTTTTTATGTATCTTGTCTTTTACTTGAATTGTTACAATTTACCAGTTTTAATGTTCAACCTAGAAACATATTTGAAATTCATTTATTCAAGGTCATTCATAATAGAAAACAAATCAATAATAATGATGCTAGGAAGGAGGTCATTAATGTACTTTACATGGCTTCTTGTATGCAGATGTATGATTTCATTATCATTTATATAATAACATTTAATTCAAGTTCACTAAATTATTTTATTTCAATTTTATTCCAGTGCAAATTTACAAAATATTTAATTTTTAATAATGTTTTTGAACCTAATATAAAATTGATAAATTTTTGAAGGAATATTTAATCTCATTATAGCTGATCATATTTACAAATTTCATTCTTCTATCAGTCATTACATTATTTGTTGTACATTCTTCAGCACAGAATCCTTATAACTTAACATACTTTGAATGTTCCCGTGGTTGTTTTATTTATATAATTTGGTTCTGTGAAATATTGTTTTTAAATCTACAGTTGATGCTGTACAATAATTCTTCTGATGTCGACAGTTTTAATAATATTGTTAACGAGTGCTTAGATATTTATGTGACATTGAAGACTGTCTTAAATATATTTTGATAAGCTTCAAATAATTGCAAAAAGTTTACCGTGAAGTTTGAGTTTTAGTGAAAATGGTAAACTTTTGTGTTCATTTATAAAGTGTTGATGATTATGAAATGTAAAAAAATGAGACGATGAGCTCAACTGATCCAATTTCGATGAGCAATCCGCCATCTCCTCAATTTATGCCGAACAAATCCTCCCAGAAAAGGCGTTCCATCGATCTCGGGCAGATCCACCTTGCCGAAAACATGAAAAATCTTTTCAATAAAAGGTTGTCGGCCTTTTGCCTCGAAGGAAATAAGTCAAAGGACGAAGAGTCTCCGTGCAGATTACCGACCATAGAGTCGACGGACAAATCCGACAGTATGGACGAAGGCGACCCAAAAATTTCTTTGCCACCAAGAAAGAAGAAATTGGTCCGGCAGTCGACTGTCACCCACATTTCATCCCAGAGTCACAGCCCCAAAAAGCTCCTCAAATACAAGAGATGTTCCATCGATCTGGGCCAGATGTTTAGTGACGATGATTTGAGAGGCACCGGAGCATCTACCAGTTTCAATTTGGCTGTTAGGGATGGCTCCTACACAGTAGACCAAAATTGTAAGCTCACGCTGAACGATGAAATTGAACCAATCTTGGAAAGTCCGTCCATGGAAAATAAATTTCCGTTGCTGCCCAAGAAGAAAGTCTTGAAACGACAATCTTCCTTCACTCTTCCGCCACCACCGATGTACAGTCCGTGTAAAACTGCTCCTCGCAAACGGTGTTCCATCGATCTTGGGCAGATGACCATGGGAGAAAATCTAGAAAATATCAACAAACTGGGCAACCGCCCTGCTTCCGACAGTAGGATGTTATCTGAGAAGGACATCGCTTATCTCAGGGCATATGCGAGTCGCAATTTTCCTTGCGGTGATAGCCCAGAACCACTTTCAGATACTCCTTCAGCCAATACCATGAATGACTCCTCAAATAATTCATCGCCATTGTACAACCCGCCCCGCTCTTTGTCTAACAAACGGTGTTCCATTGATCTCGGTCAAGTTCTGATGAAAGAAAGCTTACAAAACATGACCAACATGAAATTAAGTCGACTTTCCCCCGACCCCAAGGCCAATAGACGAAAATCCTGCATCTCATCACTTAATGTCCTTTCAGATGAAAAGTTGAAATATCGCAGAAAGAGCGTTTCTCCTTTATCTGATGTAGATGATTATGAAAAAAATTTATTGTATCTACAGGAAAAAATGGACGAATTTTGTCTTCCCAATTCATCTTCGCAAGTCCTCAGTTCGAAACTCCGCAGTAAGAGCTTGACAGGACTCGAGGGTGTTGTCACAAAAACTAAATCAAAAAGTTGTATTTCAAAAAAGAAAGGCTCACAAGTGAACCCTATGCAGAGCCCCGAAAAAACAAGGCTGTCACGTTGTCCATCTATCCGAGTACCAAAAGCATCACAAAAGAATGAAAACATCTCGGCTTCACGAAAAGTTGTGGAAACTGTTAAACAAATGAGCATTCAGATGAAAAAAGTTACGTCCGAGATTGGTACGCTGAAGTCCGATTTTCAGAAGTTGAAGAAAAGTCATAGTTTATTGGAAATAAAGTTTGACCAATGCCTCAACAAGAACTTGAATGAAATTTCTTTGTGCCCTGAAAATAGTAAGAGAAAGAGTGTTTCATTTTCAGAGCCAATCATTGGTGAAGAGTTCGATGATTTAAATCCTTATTTGTCTCAACGATTATCGCTCTACAATGTAAGTTCGTCTCTCTTTTTTATAATTTAGCAAGATGATCAAAAATTAAATTTTGTTATGTATCTTCTGTTAATTGATGTCCTTTCATGTTGGACCAAAATGATCTTTTAGGTAACTTGAATGTGAATAAAATTGAGAGCATTTTTTTATTTTAAATCTTAAGGTAATTGCAGTTGAAGAAAAATATTCATTTATTATTGTGATAGTCAGACATGTTATGAAGTGTCCATAGTTATATGCTTTAAATGAGGTTTTTATTGTTTTGTGTATCTGCTTATTATTTAGACAATTTGTGATTTGCAGCGAAGTGAATTGTTTGCCATACGTCCACATTTTTTTTATATTCATTCAAATTTGTATTAAATGAATTATTGCAATTTTCAAAATAGCATGTATGTGTTTTAACAAAAAAAATAAAATCCACATGACTTCTTAATTCTAAAAAAGTCTTGTGTGTTTGTTTTAGTAATTAATAATCAAGTGTTAGTATGTGCAAGTCTAAAATGTTGTGAAGATAAAATAATAATCAAGTGTTTGTATTTGTAAGTCCAAAATGTTGTGAAAAAATAATAATGAGAGGTGGTGGCCGAGTGGATGTGAATGCTGCATAAGCAAATCTCACTGGCACCGGTTCGTGTCCGCTCTAAGGCTATTTCATTGGGATTTGAATGCGGCTGTATTCTTTTAAAATCTTCTATGCTAAGCTTGCCTCGGCTCGGAGGATACGCCATATGTCTGCTGCATGTCCTTAGGGTACACATCAATTGATGTGGGTAGTAATATTAAGGTTGAAATGTGAAGTGGGGCAGAGATCGGTTAAGTTCGATTAGACCCACTATACAAAAGCATCAAATATTATTAATAATCAAGTATTAATATCTAAAAGTCCAAAATGTTGTGAAAAAATAATAATAATTAATTAATAATCAAGTGTTACTATGTGTAAGTCCAAAATGTTGTGAAAAAATAAAAAGCTAAAATCTGTTGTTATAAATGGCAATTCTTAATTTTTGTTTAACTTTGTAAAAATAAAATAAAAATGTATTGAAAGTGCTGAAACGGTAAATATTTAACAAAATAATACTAAAAAGCACCTCTCACTTGATGAAATTTGTTGTTCTAGTTTATAAGAATGCAAAAATATTTTTCTGTGCAAGTAACTAATGTTTGAACATATTTTTGATGGTGATATCACCAAAAGGTAAATTATATCAAATATACAGATTCTCAATTATTCAACCAACTTTAAAAAGAAAAGTTTTTTTATGTTTCAATATTTTACAATCACCAAAATAATTGAAATCTACATCAAGTAGCTGGTTGGAACTGCTATTTCTTGGTCCATAATATATGCCATAGCAACTTACAATTAAAAATCTTCACCCGAGTTAATTGCATAAATGTTTTTCATTTGTAGAAAATCCAAGACTTGATCGCAGTTCAAAAAAAGAAGCCGATATTGCTGAGATGGAGTTCCCTTTTGTTGTTGGTCCTTCTTCTCGCTTTTGCTTGGGATTGTAGGAACGCCGGCTCATTCGAAGGTAATTATCATTGGGTTCGCCTGGCTGAAACTGCAAAAAAATTACTGAAAATATAATTTTAAACTTTTAAAAAGTTTCTCCGATCATGTTGTAATTATTTTTCAGATTCTACAGTTGGTAGATTCATGGAAAAGTATGGCCTTAGTGTGTATGTTGAGACTCTGGGTAGATCATTGCGTAAAGGAATTATTTATACATACAAGTAAGTATCTTCCAAGTTTGAATTACTTGTCATTCACAATGTTAACTTGACACAAAAAAATAAATTTACAAATGTGTTTTGTAGATTAACATAAACTTGGCTTATGCCCAAAAATGTTTGTTAATTTGATAATTGTGGTGATTTTTTGCTGATCAAGTTTAAGGTTCAAATTATTTCCACCTGCTTGAACATTTATTTAGTTACCTCCTTGATGTTTTGAACACACCAACCCTTAATCATTTCATATAAAATAGTGGCGCTGAACTTAACGAGAACATTTTTCCTTTCCAGATGGTGCATAGCAAATGTACCCATTTACTATAGTAGAGCTTGCGAGTTGGCAGGACCTTATTTCTTGTTGCTTGTTGAAAAACTGTCCATTGTATTCACCTTCCTCTATGAACTTATTGTCAATATTACCGATACACTTGCTTACTATGTTCCTGTGATAGAAGCTAAGGTTTGTTTTATTTGTTTTTTAGATACCTCAAAAGTAATGTTATAAGCCAGTAAATATCAGTGCAATTGTGCTTTTGTTTTGATAGTCCTGCTTGAGAGAAATTTTGCTTGTGCTGCAAATAGTATATTAATTAATATTTTAAATATTATCAAGATTATTTGAAATAATTCAACATGTTAACATTCTTTCCACAAGTGCTTTTTTGTGCAGTTTTTTTTCCGAATGTCTTTCACAGACTTTTATGCTAACACCAAAGGGTCAAGCTATTGGTGAAGTTTATATTCACGGCTGAAGTATGAACAGTATCTGTTGTTCAAAGGTGTTTATCCATCCAAGTACCAACCAGACTAAACTTGATTTCCCTAAAGAACAAGAAATGGAGTCCACCTATGTGGCACAAGTTCATGCAAACCATTGTTCCCTGTATCATCCACCTTATACTATCGACTAAAAAAACAAGTCCTTTTCAACTGAAAGGTTTTAAAATACAAGCTCTAAATTGTTCAATCTATTTTATAAATAAAAAAATGTTAACTTATTGAATTCACAGTCGGAACTTGAAATAATTTACCTCTCATTTCAGATCCATGCAATCTTTCCTGGATTCAACGAATCAGTAAAAACCGTTATAAATAAGATTGGTGTAAATAGTTTATATTATTGGGACATCATTTCCGTATATTTTGGGAATGCATTCAACCAATGTAACGACTTCATAACTGCAAGAGTTCTTATGTAAGTATGTTTGCTGCTGCAGATGAAATTGATTAACAAGATGTCTCCTTGTCACGGTGCAGTGCTTCACAGACCAGCCCTGTAACCTTAATGGGTTGAACACATGAGAATAAGTTTACATAACCTCCACAATCACATAATTAATAGTTAGTTAATTGTAATTTGGTTCTCATGAACCAGGCTATGGGTGTGATCGACTCCCATTCACCGCCCAACATAATTGGTAGACATTAAACATTTCGTAGATGGGGTTGAGATAGTAACAATATTTATATCATCTTGTATCTTTTATGTGTATGTTCTTTTTCTTCCAAATATTTCTCTCTTTCAGCATTTGTTTCAGGTTAGCCATTCAAGTTTCATTTCAATGCTCTAACATGTATACAATGAGAGGAAAGTAGTCCTTGAGAATGACCTACTGGAATTTGTGAACGACATTAACAACAACAAAAAATTGTATTCACATAGTTTTTTTAAAAGCTTGAGAAAGATACATACACACACTGTCTTCAATTTATTGTTGGGGATTTTATTTAAGGGCAAAACTATGTATTGAGCACAGGGTTGGACAAATAACCCGGGTTTTTTTAAAAAAAAACCACCCCACCTGGGTTTTAATGGGCAATTACCCGGGTTTTTTAAAATCAATGTTAAGAAATAAATTACTACATTATATAAATTAATTGAATGTTTATTTTTCAATAATACACATACCATACAGAGTTTAAGAACTTAAGAAGTTATTTAGTTGTATACAATTAGAGAGAAGTTTATTTAAATTGTTTAATTAACAATTCTATATAGATAAATATTTTAGCTAGCCTCATTTCTAAACAAATAATTTTACATTTATTAAAAAGTATGAATAAATAAATGTATTTAAGAACCATGATTTTAATAAACTTATTAAGAATTATTAGCCCTAAAAACAGATTCTAATAATAATAATTATCAATAAATAAAATTATTAAAAATTATTAGGCGTAAAAACAATTATAAATAATAATTATCCATAAACAAAAAATATTAATTAAAGAATATTAGGCCTAAGAAACATTTAAGTAAAAATTATTAATAAACAAATTTGAATAATTTTGAATAAATAAATATATTATGAATTATTAGGCCTAATAAACAAATTTAAATGATTATCAATAGACAAATATATTAAGTATTGATTGGGCCAATGAATAAATTCAAATAACAATCAATAAATAAATATATTAAGAATTGTTAGTCCTAATGAATTAATTCAAACAAATAACAATTATTTGTGAACCAATTTGAAAAATAATTATGAATAAATAAATATAATGAAAATTATTAGGCCTAAAAACTAAATTAAAATGATAATTATCAATAAAGAAAAGTATTAAAAATTGTTAGGCCTAAAAACATTTAAATAGAAAAATAATAAATAAATAAATAAAAATATTGATAATTGTCAATAGATAAATATATTATGTATTGTTACTTGTTAGGCCTAATAAATAAACTTCAATAATAATCAATAAATAAATTTATTAAGATTAAATAAATATATTAATGTAATATTTATATTAATAAATATACATTTATATTAATAATATATAATATATATATATATATATATTAGTAAAATATATATATTGTTTTAATATATATATATTAATTATTAGTAAAGGAAACTAATATAAAATAAAGTTCAAACATATTTAATTTCCATCAATTACACTGGCCTGCATTTAGAATTTTTTTTCAAAGGTTGAAAGGTTTTCAACTGAGTTATAGGCTTTTTGGCGTGCTGAATCCAAAAATGCCATCCATTTCCTTGGATCAAGTCTAGTTTTTAAGATATGAGAAGTGCGCCTTTTGACCCTTGTATAGTACTAAGTATAAGGAAAAATGATACTGTAGCACCCCGAAACAAATACTGAAACCTAATGATGTTTTTTCTGCGTTTTTTTCAGGAAACTGAAACCGAAACGGAAACTGAAACTGCATTGATGTGTACTTCAGGAAACAACACTTTTTACCGCCTCGTATCTCAAAAACGTGACCCGA
>JARUHE010333869.1:0-10758 GCA_031471125.1 Archaeomysis grebnitzkii | reverse complement strand
GAAAAGTATATGATTCGTACGTTTTTTTCTTCCTGCAAAAATCGTTGGGCCGAAAAGTATACTTTTTGGACCGATTCTGAATAATTATGTACCATCATTTTAAAAGCCATGATTTTATAAATTAAATTGCTTCTTATAACTCAAACAGTAGCTCTAATGAGAAAAATATATAATATTTATATATATATGGACCTGATCGATTTTAGTATGATTTTGGACCGAAAAAAGTGCATGAAAAGTATATGATTCGTACGTTTTTTTTCTTGTTATTTAAAAAAATCATATGTACTCTTTGATTAATGAATCAGAAAATAAAAAATCAGCGTCATTTGTGCTTTTGAAATATGCATAAATCATATTTAGAATAGTGAATTTTGGGGTGTATACTGTACATTTTTTTTGGCCCCAAAATGGACAGAGGAAAAGTACAGTTTGTACTAATTGTTCTTTTATATTACATCATTTTGGCGTGTTTTACTGTAATTATAGCTATATCACCATAACAATAACTGCAATCATACTTTGCTAGCTATTTTAACATATCCAAGTTATATAAATTAGGATATTTGAAAAAAAAATTAAGTCTATAGCTACAATAACTTTATAGCTACAATAACTTTATTTAATTAGAATACTTTATATATATATATAGTTATATCGCCACCAATGTATATGGCAATTTTAAAATGTCTACAAAATTATTGGTTAAGATATAACCTAAAAGTTATTTATAATTTATTATAATTATAACTAAATATAAAAAAGTTATAAAATCAAAAATGAAATACCAACCAAAATGCTTTAAATATAAAAAATCAAATAATCGAAAAAATACGAAAGATTGTGTTTAAAATTCTTTTCTGGATGCAATTTCTTTATGGCCAAGCATGTAACGTCGGAACTCGCGAAACGGGAAGATCAGCGTTCGATCCTCGGTGTGGTAAGTGAAAAATTAAATTATAATCAACGTTAATAATTATCAAGTTAAGTTAATAAATAGATAAGATAATTAATAATAGTAATGAAATATATATAATAATAATAACTTAAAAAAACTTTAAAATTTAACTTTTTTGTCCGATTTCGGCCCCAAAAAAGTGTATTTTAAGGGAACCGATTCGGTCCGAAAGTCGGGCTGAAAATATGTACTTTTCGGGCCATTCTTGGAACGAAAAAGTGTTTCGTACACTTTTTGGGCCAAAATGTTTGCAGGGTTATAAATAACATTTCATAACAATCTACTGTCCTATGTATTAAAAACTTATTTAACAGTAAATAACTATATTTATTTCACTCGCCATGTATTTCACGAAATCAATTTATAAAAATTTATTGAGGTGTCAAGAAAATTAAAGAAATTTGTTCGTACAATACGAAATACCGAGCTAGGTTTTTTCTAGCTTTGGATGCAATTACTAGACTTTTTCTAGCTTTGGATGCAAGTTTACGCTGGTTTTTATGTATATTAGGAGACGGTATGTGTTGATGGTTGTACACATTTTCCAATATAATCTCTAGTGTATCATCAACAGGCACATTGGTAAATAAGCTATTAACGTCTAGTGATGCCATTAAGCCAATAGCTTGGGTATCGCGCAAGATATCTAAGAACATACTTGAAGAATTGATACTAAATTTGTTTGGCATATATTTAGTAATTATGCCATTTAGTTCTTGAGCTAACTTATAGGTAGGCGAGGTTACTTGGGATATAATCGGTCTTAAGGGGTTATTCTCCTTACGGATTTTGACATTACCATATATATAGCCTAGCTTGTATTCACCTATAATTTTAACGCATCAGCATTAGAATTGTTTGCTGCAATTATCTTATTAAAATTACCATGCAGTGTCTGGAAGAAGGCAACAAAGCTCCTAGAGAAAAAATATCAATTCTGCTATGGGATGTACCAATATTATAATTCGGTTTTGTGTTTGTGTTAAGACGAGTTTAATAGAAGTTGCCAGAAAACTTTTAAATGATTGAAATTCATTTAAAACAGTACTTGTCCAGTTCACACATTTTGAGCCTGTGAACATTTACAGTTTGAAAGAAATTCCATATATTACAATATCTTTCAAATAATTTAGTTGCCTTTACTTTACATAAAATTAACACACAAAGTTTAATAATTTTCACATTTTATTATACAGTAGGATAAATGAAATACATACAAAAGTTTAATAAAAAGTAATAAATAAATTTTGAAACCTAAAACATTAAGTACGAGAAGATTCGATGAATATGGAATTAAATATTAAATACTGAAAAGATAAAACAAACAAATAAATATTTACACCTGACCTATCTAGTACCTAGAGAAAAAAAAACATCTTTGTTGCTGATCATTTTTGAAAAAAGATCAACCTATATATAAAATAAATCTTTAATAATAAAATGTATTTAAATATGGTGTAATGAATCCTTCTTTCATTTTCTCATGGTCTAACAATGCAATTCATAGCTAACAAATGTTTCTTCATTTGTAATGTCATGTCCATTCCCATAAAGGGAAAATATCTATCTAATTTACATTTTTCTGATCGATGATACCAAATCTAATGAAAGCTGTGATGTCAACAATTTTCTTAAGACATGTGTAAACATAACTATGGTAACAAGTGTTGTCATTTGCTTCTACAAACCAGTGTTGCCACTCCTTCAAAAAATGTGAAGAAGTGAAGGATGTACAATTTATAATGCATATATCTTTTATTCATGTTCAATAATTAATGCTGTAAAACCCAAAAAAATAAATTTTTTACTCTACTTTGGGAAAATAAAAGTTCAAACACAGCATAAAACAGTTATTTCAATAAATTCAAGTTTTACAGAAAATTTTATTTATATAAATCATTCATAATGCATATACATTTCATGTATGTTAAATAAATAAAAATGTGCAATGACAATAAAGAAAATAAAATCACTTTAATTTAAATCAAAAAATTTTTAAGTACAAATCTCTTCCACTTCTTATTTTGAAGGACAAATACCAAAAGTGCAGGAGATTGAAGGAGAATGGCAACACTGCTACAAACAAACGTTTCCTACTCTAAGCAAAACATAATATAACTAACCTCATTCACAAGATAGCCCATTGAATATAATGCTTGTGCAGATATCGGCGCTTTTATCATTTACCAAATTTAACTTCATTGGTCTACCTACTCTTGAAAAAAAGATTACAGAAAATGGTGTGCATACAAGAAAAATAATAACCACCTTTAACATATTTGCCAAGAAGATTTGTAACTTATTTATTGTTTTACATTTAAGGCAAAGTTCATTGGTATAAATAATCAATTTAGAAATATAAAATTGAGTTGAACGTTGCTAGATTACATAGATCAATAGTAAGCTTTGAACTGGCAAGCATGCAATTGTTTCATTTTATATTTACATAAACTTGACTGTAAATATAATGGACCATATTTTCACAGTTCATAGCCATTAATAATTCTCAGAAATTACCCGTTTTTTTAATAATTATTTTATAAAAAAAACTATAATTCATTATATTTTATGCAAGTTATATGAACAACTTAAAATATAAAATTATGAAATTTGAAAAAATTATATATTTGAGATTTAAACAACTATAAAATAATGTTGAATTTAGAAAGATTTTGTGATTGATCTAAACCATTTTTTTGATTTAAAACAATTGGGGTTTGTGCAAAGAGGACAATTGGTCAAAAATTGTTCGGAACATCTGTGACCACTTTTCAAGTGATTACCCACTTCATCAACCAAGGCTTCAATGAACAATGGATGATCATTTGGGGCAGCACATCTCAAAATATTCTCGGCTCCGACCTGTTTGAATACAAAAACAAAACTGGTTTGAAATTTATGAAAGTTTAAAATAGTTCACGAAAAACCATTTCAGATATGGAATCCATGATCCATGAAAAACAAGAGCAGATTGATGAGCTCTAAAACAAAGAAACAGTTGTTATGGAACTGAAAATCCATGAACCAATCGATTCAAACAAAGTTGAATGACAAAAAAATGCACATCCGTTCAGAATTGGATAAAAAAATGGTTTCGCAATAACATTGAAATTTTTGTCATTTTGTGAAATGGATTCTTCCTGTACTTCTAATTTTTAGTTCTAATTTTCGATCGGTTTATTCTGCATTTAGTACAAGAAAATGTAAATAGGCAATTCAATGCGTCACAAAAGTTAAATTCAACAAAGGTCAGACACACAAATGCACTGGTGAAGCAAACTATCTGGATTTATGGATGTGGCTCCTTCTTTAATGTCATGTCCAGACATCTACAAGAATAAACTAGTAATCCACGAACGGAAAGGTTCAAATGTCTTGCAACCGTTCATTCAATAACTTGAAAAAATGTCAATATAGAATGGTGTTACAAAGTGAGAAAACATAATTTAATCAAAAAATCATCTTAGAGACTGTTTATATATATTTAATTTCTAATCCATTGATGCATACATAAACCCGAATATTAAGAAAAAAATTGTGAAAAATTTGTCAAGTTAATTCAATGAAAAATATAGATAAAAAGTAATAAAATTAAATACATTAAAACCGATATGAAATAAAACTTTATAAGTATAGATGATATATTTAAGCATTCAAGTCATTGTCTAATGCTGACGACGACAATGACATCAAAATTGCTATGCACGCTTGATAAAAACTCTACACAATCATCTTGCTATCTAAGAAGTACTAAATGAGATTAGTGATCCACAATATATAATATTTTTCCCAAATGCCTTTTTAGTGTCAAAACTGTACTTTACATATACTTTTTGCTGAGGAAACTTACATTTAAAGTGTTGGTTCACAGCATATAGTTATAATAGTTTTAATGAAAAAAGTTTCAGAATATAAAATGGTTTTAGCAAAATTCACTAATAGAGACGTTTTTACTCCGAATAAAATCATCAATCATTTTGTTAAACGTCTATGCTTTGCAAAAAATATTACTCTGCACAAATAAAACTATATACTATTGTGCCTGCTGTGCCATATGAACATATTGTGCTATGTGCCTTTTTTTATTTTATTATTATAGAATATTATACAGCACATTAGCTACAATGGCAAAGAGCGCTATGTGCCTGATGCACCATGTAAGTTTGATTGTATAAACAAACGGGCCAACGCCCAGCACTGCACCCGGAGGGTGTTCCTGCACCATGTAAGTAACATATATTAGTGAACATACAAGTCTAATGTTCCCTCGGACTTGTATAATTATTTCATTAAACACATACATATAATATAAACTTGTCTTTTATATTGGATATAAAACAGTGTTTAGTTTTTTTAGTTTAATGAAAGCATAGTTCACCTATACATATCCAATAATAAATAAAACAATATAACTGACCTCTTTTCCCAGTTCATCTGCATATTCGATATCCAATTCATGAAGTGTTTCAATATGATCACTTGTGAAAGCAATGGGAACTAAAAGTATATTCTTTCTCCCTCGTTGAACTAAGCCTAAAGATAATAATTATGTATTGTATTTCTCAAAATGATATATGAAAATAATCATAAAATATTTCAATCTTATAAATTCATAGTCTGTCTATTTTATGCTATATTTAAATACATTCTGTATTTTTTCAAAATAGACTAAATATTTTTTTATTTTAAAACTTGAATTCATTGAAATAATTACTTTTTCATGGTGTTCATCAACTTATATTTTTTCCAAAGTAGACCAAAGATATTTTTTATTTTTCAATGAGAAAAATGATAAATACATTTGTTCTAAAACCAGAACTTATTGGAAAACCCAGATTTTTATGATGTTTACCAATTTGTATTTTTTATCAAAAATGAAAGAAATATGCATTAGGAACAACATTTATTAAGAAAAGCCTTTAAAACTTGAATTTATTGAAATAAATTTATATTTATGGTGTTTATAACTTCTTGATTTCAGAAAAATATTTTTTTACATGTATCGACTATAAATCTGCAGGTTTTGGTTCTGTACTAGTTTATTTATAATTTTATATAAAACTGTAGCAGTTTAGTGTTTATTAAATTAATGACTTCTTTAAATAGAAAGATAGAAAAACAACAACATTTATTACTTCAGTATACATATTAACTTATTGTTAATTCAAATTAATGAATGAAAACATAATTGGTTTGTGGGTACATCAAGCATACAAAAATGCATAAGGCTTTATCACATTAGACTTACAAAAACAATAATTTAACAAAATGTGAATACAACTACATTAACAAAGAATTTGCATTTTAAAATCAATTTTTTTATGTTTTACATTATATTTTAAGAAGTTGTGATTTATATTATTTTGTCAAAGTAATTACCTTTAATAGCATTGTCTGTGCCAGGAGAGAGCCACTTCTTAGGCCCAACTTTACTTTGCCACACCAATCGATAAGGATTGCAAAAGTTCAATGCTTTCATCACCAGATGTACCGTTGCACCAACTTCCGAAGAATATGGATCGCCTTTTTCAACTTGCTAGAGCAACAATTGTTGATATGAATATTCAAATTATTCTTTTAATTTTGTCCTAAGCAAAAATTTTCATTATCTATAAACTAGGTGAAACTTCACGACAGCTACTCTTTTTTATGACAATGGCTTATTAAAATACCCTTTTTACTTTAATAATTTTTACTATTTCTTTTTGGAACTTTTTTATAGGTTCTTTTATTTATATGTTTACACTCTGCACATATGGGAAAGTCGGGTTAGGTGAGGCTTTGTAGTTTTTCTAGAACTATCAAAAGAAAGTTCACTGGTTTCATACACCAACTCTCTTGTAGAAGCAGTGTAAATATATAAACAAGATGACCTATAAAAAGGCTCCCAAAATAATTTATAAAACTTATTAAAGTAAAAAGGATGTTTTAATATGTCAGTCATAAAAAAAAACTACAAAAGCATACTATACACAAAATAAAATCAATTATGCATCACAAAATTTAACAGCTCGAGAAAATTAAACCTAGTTACACTTTCAAGTGGTTTTGATGTTAAATTTTTATGAAGTGGTCTTTATACTGTGTGGGCATTATGTTAAAAAATATTTTTATGAAGTGGTCTTTATACTGCGTGGACATTATGTTAAAAATATTTCAAAGGGAAGGTAAACACTTAGTCTTTATTATTATTTCACTTGATAATTATTAGTGTACATTGAATAACTCCGAATGTAACTCTTCTCACTCTCTCACCAAGATTTTTACTTCTCGACGTTCACACTAAAACTCAGGACATTTACACATGTCAAGTTTAGTGGAACACTCTAACCAAATGTCACGTCATGACATTCCTTCACTCATAGTTTAAACAAAGTTACATAAATAAATAATTAGTTATAAGTTTAACTTTTGTGGAGCTTTATATAACTGTCCAGACCGAGTTTTAGTATATGGTGACTTACAATTTTGACTAAAATTTAGGGAATCATTACAAATAAGGAGGGAATTGCCAGCAACAATAGGTGTATCAGTTTTTGGAAAATTTTCATTCAATATAGGATCATTAACTAGAGGCAGCACTTTAGCAGGAACACTTTTTGAATTGTTTAAATTGAAATCGGATGGCAAATTATATCATCCATTAACTCATTATTTAATTCTAAAATTTTCTTTTAAATATCTGGGAAGCATGTCTTAGCCATACAATATTATCATTGGTATTTAATTTAAGTTATTTATAATTTATATTGTGGTTCCTGCTATCCAGTCACATCCCTTGCCAAAATTCTTTGCAATACTGCCTCTCCCACCTTAAATTTAGCATATGTACAGGGATTATTGAAATTACTTGAGTGACTTGGCTTTAACATATCTAAGGTAGTTTTGAAAATTCTGCCAAACAACAATTCTGACGTGTTTTTTCCTGTACTTTATTGTAATGTGGTTCTATAGTGGTACAAACTTCTGTGAAGTTTAGTTGCAAGATCACCTTTACTAAATTTAGACAACAATCTCTCAAAGGTTTGGACAGCCCTTTCCGCTGCTCCATTAACTTGTGGACTGGTGATAAAACATGATTAACGTTATTATTTCTTAAAAAATCTTTGAATTCCCTTACTACAAAACATGAACCATTATCAAAAACCACTTTATCTGGAATACAAAAATTTGAAAACATTTTCTCAAACATGAAATAGTACTTTTAGCAGTCATTGTCTTACTAGCATGAAGATCAAGAAATGTAGATTTGGAATCGACAACAATCAAAAGATAAGAATCTTCAACTGGTCCACACCAGTCTACATGCAATCTAGACCAAACACATTCTGTTTCAGGCGAACTTGACACAAATATACCCTTAGGGGCATGGTTAATAAAATATTTATTACAATTCTTAGTAATTAATTCGATATGCTTGTCAATGTTGGGCGAAAACATCAGTGTTCGAGCATATGATTTCATAGCAGCAGTCCCTGGGTGTCCATGGTGTAATTGGGTCATCATTAGTTTACAGTACACTTCTGGAACAACTTTTCTATTTCAACACACGACTATTTCTATTCTATTCTATTCTATTTCTATTCTATTTCAACACATGACTAAATCATTGTGTACCGATAAATCTTTCTTAAAATTATAATAAACAAACATTTGTGGATTTAAATCATTTGATCGGCCTGGAAATCCATGTCTAATAAATTCTCTTAGAAGGGATAAAATACCATCTTTAGAAGTTGCTATTTTTAACTGGTTAGAAGTTATTTCTGAAATGGAGGAATCTACTACCTCCAATAATTGAATATATTCCCTAGGAGTTACAAATTTACACCATTGTCAGTTATTGGCAACCTTATTCTGGTTACCAGGTACATATTCAATTTCATAATCATAAGCATTTAACAGAAGATACCATCTGGTCAATCTAGCATTCGAAACTTTATTCATTGATTTATGAGAGTTGAAAAAATGTGTAAGAGGACGGTGGTCAGTTCTTAACATAAATTTATGCCCCATTAAATACTTGTGAAATTTATCAATTGCATAGACAAGAGCCAGGGCCTCTCGATATATTTGGGAGTAGTTTTGCTAAATGGTATTTAATTTCTTACTGGCAAAAATAGTGTACTAATGGTGCCATTCACATGATTTGGATTAAAATTGCCCAACTCCCTGAGGGGAAGCATCCGCTTCCACAAATAAAGTAGCTTTAGCATCAAATTTAGAAAAACGGATAGTTTTTTAAATTACTTCTTTTAACTTGTTAAATGCACCAAATAAATTTTGTATCCTTCTTTGGTAGGTCATACAAAGGAGCAACAATACCACAAAACCTTTGAATGAATTTGCTATTTCTAAAAATGTTATATTTTGGGGCACTGATGCTCCTTTGATGGCATTAACTTATATAGGATCAGGTTTATAACCTTGTTCAGTCAAAATGAATCCTAAAAATAATTTATACTTTTTTCTTTCAAACTGGATTTAGACATTAATTTGAACATTTACTTTTTCCAGGGCCTTTAAGAATTCACTGGAATTTGCACACAATATTATATCATCAAGATATGGATACACATCCTCATGACTACTCAACAATTGACCAATAAAATTTTGAAAAATTGAAGGAGAAGAATGGAGACCAAATGGAAGTCTATTATATTTAAATAGGCCTGAATAAGTATTGATAGTTAAATATTTGGTATCATTTTACTCCACTTCAATCTGCAAATAAGCATTAGTCAAGTCAATCTTTGAATAATACTTAAATCCAGCTACATTAGATAGTAAAAAATTTGGATATAATAGGGCATCCATCAACCAAAGGTAACAAATAGTTTCAGTAAAAGACAAAAACCTAGATTACAGATTAATTGAACTTACAAAAAAAGTTATTATTCAAGAACAAATTGTGAATTTAAAAAAGGAAGAAAATAAAACTTCAACTTCTTATAAAAATAGTGAATTTAAAAAAACTTCAACAAACATTTACATTCACCTCTTATAAAAATAGTTAAATATTTTCTAAGTTAATTTAAGCTATAAAATGTTACTTTTTAAAGAAAATATAATATATACAAATTTTTTTATTTAAGCAAAGTTATTATTCAACTCATTATCTATAAACTTTGTTTAATAAAAAAAAAACTGTGAAATAAAAATAAAAAAAAACTTTAACATTTACCTTCACCTAAATTGTGAATGCGACACGCCGACAACGGACTGACCAGCGCATGTCAATTATAATAGGGTATCCGTACGATGGACACCCTAAAAACATATGAAGTTTCAATATTAAAAATATAGGAGCCAATAAATCAAAAAATATTTGTAGAAAAGACATTGTTTGTATTGTATACCATGTTTGAAGTGATTTCAACCATAAACAATAACATTTTGTTGAATATAAAATGAAACACCTGATTAAGGAGTAGTAATTACTATGTCTCAACTTTGTTTCACTTTCTCAACAATAAAAACGCCAATTCATATACTAAAATAATAAATAATAAACTTTTTACAAAATGAAATATAAATCTACAGACTAATACAATTATTTACATCAATGTCTAATGCTGCTATCGGCAACAATGACAAATTTTGATATGCTAATATTATAACAAACAAACAACTTATTCCTTCACACATGATTAAATTCAGTCATAAATCTTTAAATGTGAAAATAAGTACAGAAAAGAGCTCTCATTGTACAACCCGAATTCGCCATAGACTTATAGACTGCGCATCGCCCATTCAATCAATGTTTCAAAAACGTGCCGAAAATTTGAAACCCACAGAAT
>JARUHE010333858.1:0-10759 GCA_031471125.1 Archaeomysis grebnitzkii | reverse complement strand
ATCTGTTTAGCTTTACATTTTTTCGTGAAAACATATTCTTTGATTCAACATAATGAAAAAACAGTTTTATTAAAGCTTTCTTCGCTATCTCTAATTGCATTATTATGATATCCTTTTGAAATCTTCTTTTGAAATCTCTCTCATTATATTTGTTCTTTGTCGTCTGCAATGCAATCTTTCATACTATTGAACAAATTTTGTTGAATGGAGTTCCGTAGGAAGATGGATATTTAAATGGCTCTTTCACCATACCTTAATGTTTTCTCACCGCCCATAGCAAGTATTATCCGCCATTCAATCCATTTGAAGAATAAGAAAGTGAAGGTATTTATTGATTTAAATGCTTCAATTGTTGTCTCCCAAATGAATTATACTCAAATGTTAATTGGTTAATCATCTTTTGTTTACCAGTGTGAAAGAAAATAAATTTGTGTTTACATTTCAGTAATTATATATTATTATTATTATTATATAAATTATTATTTTCGAGTTTTCAAAATGAATTAATTGTAATTAATCCAATAAAAAAACAGGTACAATTCCTCATAATAAAACAACATACTTTTTATATTTAATCAAACAAACATTTATGTACATAAATAAAGAAATTTTTATAGTTTATTTAGGTTATGAATACCTCAAAAAATAGAAATAGTTTTTGATATTTTAGCACAAGAATATAATGTAAAATAAAAAGTATAATAATCTAAAACAATATGTAAGGAAAAAATAAATTTTGCTTCAAAACCATATGCTAAGACAACAACAACTTTGTTTGCTCTCTTATTTTGTTTCCATATTAACACATATAAAACTTAGATATACAAAACCATATATATAAAAGATATATATCTTTGTTTTTAATTTACATTTATCTACAGGGTTATTTGTTTTTACCGTAGTTCCTGCAATTCAACAAAATATACCAAATTTTGTGTTTTTCTTATGGGGCACCATGTACTGATAAATCGTTAATAAGCTGTTTAAAAGCTGATAAAATCAATAACTAGAGGAAGAAAATCTCCCGTGTTGGGAGAAAGTTTTTGATCATTAATAGTTCTTCATTTCATTCTAAATTAATATTACTTAAGAAGTTAAAAACAAAATTTTAGTTTTGGTTTATTGTGCAAAAATCTACTTCTAGCAACATATATTATTTAAACTGATATAAGCTTATTATAATAATAATGGCAATACTAATAATAATAATAATGGTAATAATAATAATAATGGTAAGAATAAAAATAATGGTAAGAATATTAATAATGGTAATATTCATAATAATGGAAATAACAATGATATTGATAACATTAAAATAATAATAATAGTATAAGAAACTTATATATCATCCATCCGTCAAATTTTGATTTTAGTTAACACTGTACAAATCATACTTCTAATAAATACAATTGCTGTTATTTTGGAAAGTTTAAGTTTTTGTAAAAAGTTTTCACTAAAGGTTGTTGAGAATGTATAGTTATTTATTTTATATTAAATAAAAATTCCTCTTAAACAAATAATAAAAAAATTATTTTAAAAGTTTAAAAAAAAAATTCAAAACTGTTATTTGAAAAAACAATTTTTTTCTAAGATTTTATTCAATTAAAGGTTGTTCAGAATAGATAATTTTATGCTGAGTAAACATTGCTTGCAATGAATGAACATCAATGATCATTGATTTTAAAATTTCACCTCCTCCAAATCCAAAACCAGGCTTTAAAAATGCAAACTTTAAATGGATTTTCTTGTAGAAGATAATGAAACGCTGTACAATGGCGTCAATACCATTCAAAATCCTTGTACCATTAAACCAGTTACTGTTATGATGTATCATTGATCATTGATGTTGGACTATTATTAACGAACGAACGTTTGCAAGCATTGTTTTAAAATCAAAAACAAAAAAGTTATTACCCCGATTTTTTTGGTTAACGCTCTAAAACATACTTCTAACAACAGCTAAAAATGTTAGTTTGTTAAGAATTTTATTTAATAGAAATTGTTGAGGATGTATATGTCTTCATTTTGTTCCAAGTAAACATTACTGTAAAACGAAAAACAAAAGTTGAATTTTTTTTCAAAAAGTATATAAAAAAATATATTATATAATTTTTAGAAATTAGAACTTTATTGAAGAATAATTAGAATTAACAGCCCTAAATGTTGTTCTAAACAAAGTTTACTCTACAGTCAATTACAAAAAAACATTTAAGACACTCGATAAATAAACAATCATTTCAATGTTGAATAGGTCGGGCATCTTTTAAAGTTTTCCATTGATGTTGAAAGTTTTATTTTTTCTACATTTCTCAATTTAAGCATTTCATTTTATTTTGTTTTTGATAAAATTTAAAAACATTTAACACAACACAAAAAATTATTTAATGAGGACCAATACACATTGTTTTTATCAAATATTTTCATCTATGTCTTCTACTTTTTTTTCTGTAAATCTTTCTCGGAAAAAGTAACTCTTTTTGCAATATTTGAAGATCGTAAGGCATGATATAGCTCTGCATTAGAAACAGATGGCTCTTGACTAATAAAATTTTCATTAGAATGTTTTAAAACTTTTATTCCAGTGAGAACAAAAGTTTTAAAATTTGGATCTGTGATAATATTCAAAAGCTCATAATACCTTGCATGACTGAAAAAATCTTTCAGTCGATAAAGTAAATAAATATCACCTACTTTACATTTTGCTGTTGCAGATTGTAAAGAGCTTCTTACTGACTTATCTGAATGAGGTGGTTTTGATATTCTTAGTACAGTCAAATGAACACTTGAATAGTGCAATGCTAGTAAATATATAATATAACAAAGAGTAAACCCAATAACAAATACCAGCCAATACCAAACAAACAAAAATATTTTTTCGTAAAGCTCCATCACTGTGAGGTGACAACCAAACTCTTCATTCCTGTCATCCGTAAGTTGATTATGCACCTGAAGAGTACATCTGACAAAAGGAGGAAAAGTTTGTGAAACAGGATCTGTGAATCTTCTAGGATCCCTATATAAATGATGAAGATGGAATCCATAGTTTTTGAACCTACCTTGAAAAACGAAGTCAAGAAAACAGAAACAACTAATATCTATGAACAAAGCAACTATATTACAAAACACATAATTGTAGTACAAGCCATTGTGTGTATTGAAATTTAAAGTGATGTAGTGAGCTGCCCTCTCAACATTTTCCTTCTCTTTTTCGTCATATCTGTGCTGGCCTACCGCAAGATCTTCAAAAAGTTTCATTATCTTAGGATTGACTAATGTTTTGGAGAGTTTTCTTGGTATATAATAAACTCCAGCCAAAAGTAGGAACACCCAGTGCACCCATCTATAAAATAATAAGTGTCTTTTATTATTCTGGTGCTGTTTGATATGAGGAGGATGGTGATGGTGATGACTAAAACTATCATTTAAAACATAAGGATAGGAGAGACAAATATTCAAATAGTCAATTCGGACTTGAGCCTCGGAATTAAAGTGTGAGACACAGACAATCACATCTTTGTAATACCAAGAATAAGCAATTGCTGAAAACCCGCCAAGAAAGATCCAAAAAGTCCATTGGTAATGCATCTTCAAAGCCCAACCATCGCTTGGTGATGTGCAGACGGAAGTTTTTTTTCTGAATAAGTTCACGACGCTACCGGAGATTTGCCGGACTATGTCAAACGTCCGTTGAGTCTGCATTGTTAATCAGTTTTCAACCTGAGAAGATGGAAAGGTCACTAAAATTTTAGAATGTTAGAATTTTATAAATACTTTTATTTTTATTTTGTTCTAAGCTTTTGTTATCACATTCATATACATAATTTAACAGTCAGATTAGACCGAATAGTTAGATGATTTCTTTTTAAATTAGATATTTGGATTAGTTATTATTTTCTAATTGGTATGACTGTTGCTATTGTACTATATACATTCTCCGTTATTCATTGTCAAGAATTACAGCTTACCAGAATAAGTAGAAAATAAGTTATATTGAAAAAAGTTAAAAAAAAATCAATATAAAAATATTAATCTAATATGATATACATGATATGAAATTGCACATTCTAAAAAAATTATTGAATACTCTGAAAATAGAATAAGTAAAAAATTAAAATGTGTTGAATTAATTATTAAAAACTATTTTATATTCATCACGAATGACTAAGTAAATCTTTTGTTCGCATTATAATTGAATAAATAAACAAAAAAAAATCAAACATTTTATTAAATATGTATTTTAGAATAAAATTTAAATTACATTTTTTTATGACTTTGCGGGCATTAATGTGAAGGAAATTTTAACCTGCTGCCCTCAGCCATCCAGGGTTCGCTCTTCAAACCAAATGAACAATGGAACCTTCTCCAACTGTACCATCCCCGCAATTCATAAACTAGTGTTCACCAGAGAGTGATTTATCATTGTTTAAATTACATGTTTATACTATATTTATCGATAGATAGTTTTTCAAAAGAAAGTAAACATGAGATTGAATACTACTATTATATAATATTAGATTTCACGTTTGGTAAGTTAGATTTTCTTATATAAATAGCTATTTAGCTTCAATGTGAAACACTTGTAAGCGTTAAGTCTAGCAATTTCTAAGATGTCTTATATCTTTTAATTCAATATATTTTTTAGGTTTCGCTTCTTTTTGGTTTCTTAACTTACCTTGTCCATATAATTTCATGTTGTTGTCATTGACAATGTTTTTACATTTTCGGCTCTGTGTCTGATTTCGTTAAACTATGCACTGTGACATACAATTGGTCAATGTTTTTCAAACGGAAAGGGTCAAAATAAACCAATTTATGTTGTCTCTCGAATTAGATACATTTGTGGTTGAAGGTCTTGTCAACTGAAAATCACATAAGATACAGTCTTACGCTATTCAATAAGAAATAATATTTTTTTACTTATTCATGTGTTCATGTTTTACAATAAGCAACAAAATAATTTCGAACTGTTTGATTGCACAATTTATCGCTGAAGACAACTTTTGTTTGCTGGGTGATATTACTATTGACCAGATGATCAACCAATAAAGTGTTTAAAAAAATAGCTCTAAACTATTTCGTTGGTTATTTATTATAAAATATTAAAACATAAATAACTCTTATTTCTTGGGTGATAATACATCATCTGGATGCATTTGAAAATAAGTATTGTAAAATGAAGAAGCTCAAGCAAACATCTTTGTATGACTCCTAAGTTAGGTATTATTGTTATCTCATTTCAACTTTAACAAATTAGAGCATGACTGTTTAATAATAAAAATGAAAATGATAAGTTTGAATTTTTTATTCCACAGAATGTCATATTCATCTAAAAACAGTTTGAATATCAAATTGTCTATACAGTATGCTTTCAAAAAATTTCAACCACATGAATTTATTAAAAAGTGAAATATGAAGATTTTGTAAAAAAAACCCCATCTAATTTAACATGTAACGTGTGTGTGTGAGCTCATGTGTTATTTATTTGTGAAACATGCATGCAATTAACACCTTATTTTCGTCGAAACCAAATAGTTTTTATTTAATTTCGATTTCCTTAAAGTATTGCAATACTTCAATTATTTGATCGAAACAAAAATAATATTCTGTATTCAGCCTTAAAACTATTTTATCACTTTCATGTTTGTAAAAAATTCTACAATTTTCATGACAGTACAAGTTGAAACTAATTTAACATTTTCATGTTTGTAAAAAAATCTACAATTTTCATGATAGTACAAGTTAAAACTATTTTTACACTTTCATGTTTGTAAAAATATCTACAATTTTTGTGACAGTACAAGTTAAAAGTATTTTAAAATTTTCATGTTTGTATAAGTTTCTACATTTTCAAGACCGTGCAAATTTGCGGGCATAAGTGTGAACTAGAATTTTGATTGTTGCTATAAATAATATTATCTATTAAGGCTGTAATATTTTCGTGAAGCTGCCAATATATACTGAAATCAAGAATCCAAATACCAATTTGTAGCCTGAAAAAAAACTAATAACAATTTATATAACGTAACTTTTCAATTATCATTAGTGCTTCTGGTTGAAACAAAGTATAATTTTTTAATATTTTTAATAAGTATATCATGTTCACCTTTAGCTAAATAGTTACTGAAAATTTAATGAAATAATAACAAAATATAATAACTTTCAAATGCCACTAATTCAAATAGTTACACAAAACATGCTTTCATAAAGACTTTATAAGTAATGAATAAATTTGATAAAGATTATCAGTTCATCTAAAGAAATGTATATTATACAAACAAACACAAAGTGCCACGCAGCACGTTTTCTGTTGAATTTACCATGTTAACTGATATTTTTATTCATTACATTATTCTCAACATTTTTATGTTTAAAACCTAAACAATTAAACCCTCTTTGAAATAATCGTGATTGCTGGTTGTAAGACCTTTTGGTATTTATAAACCCTTAAATATTTCAATAGTCACTTACTAAACATTTTACAACTTTTTTACGTTAAGAAATAGCGTGTGGCTTTAATATGATTGTTTTTTATTTAGTAACAATAGCACAAGAGAGGCAAACTCTGTGTTGTTTGAATGAGAGTTACCTCACGTGCGCTGTTATTGATCGATATGTTGATATCATCAGACCTATAGCAGCTGGTAAGCATCTTTTGGTAGATAGAATTTACGTAATGAACATAATATCCAAGTTCTTAGTTGATTTTCCCCTAAAATTCTGTTCAGTTTTAATTAAAAAAAACAGAAACAAACTCCGAATAGCAGTAAATTCATATATTTATACTTGGGTTCAAACATTTTTTTTTGTTTCTATGGCTGTATAAATGGAAAATTATAACCCTCAAATCAACAACTTTACATAAATATATTTACTTGACTACAGAAAATTAAAAATGTTTAAATCAGTTTTGTACTGTCTTACGACTATTTTGTACTATTTATAGAGGAATTTATTTGTAGGAGAAGACTCTGAAGACAATAGAAAATAATATAATTATTGTTTCCTTTATATATATTTTTCTATATGAGTTAGTAATGGAACGTCAACGTCTCATAACTCACAAGCGACGCATTATTTAAAAAAAATTATAAAATTAAACCGTACTAGAACGGTCTTATTAAACCCCTTAGATTATTAAAAAAAATTTAATAAAAACAATTTTTCTTGATTTTTTAGTAAACCATAAAATATGTATATAATTACTATTTATTAATTATCTTATATGCATGCTTTAAATGTGGTAAACTGTTTAAAATGTCATTATAGCCTATTCTATATGTTATTAAATTCATTAAGATTTCAAATGAAACAAAAATGCCGTCGAAAATAATATTCAATGTATTTGCTATGTTGCAAGCAAACCTCAAGAACGAAGCAAGACGTTCGAACATTATTTCACGTTGAAATGAAATGAGAGCTTTCCATGTGTGTAAGCTTTCTATGCTCTTGCTTATACTTAACTAGAACATCGTAATGATGGTTCTGTAAATTATGATTTTTTTCTTAATATAATGTGAATTATCTGTCTATCAAGAGCTTCATCAAGGTAAATTCATTAATAGTAGATGTTTTTACAAATAAGTTTAATATAACATAGGGATCCGCACCAATTTCCGAGTACTAACATTTGCCGTGGAATCTCTGCTTAAAATATGTTTTACTTATAATAGCTAGATTATTTCTGTGAAAAACACTTTGAATCAAAGCTCTGTTTGTTTACTTCACTTTGTGAGGTATTTTTTGTACTGAAATCTAAAAAGTTCAAGTTAAGTAACGCTTCCCCGCCAATTATTAGTGCTGGATAATTGGTGCGTACTGCTTATTTTTATTTTGTAGTTACATATTTTTTTTATAATAAAACTATTTATTTTATTTGTTTTGATTTACCTGCAAAGTAGAGTTGATTCATCATAACCTCTATTCCAACAGATGTCACACAACACATATTCGATGGCTCCCACCAAAATCGTACAAAACAAACTACTTACTACGACAATAAATCCGAACATTGGCTTGAAAACTTCACTTTAAGTATAGAGACACACCCAACAAATCTTTCATTAACATATCACCAAACGTCGTTCCCCAAGGAGACATTAATTTATCTTCTCATCCCTCTTCAACTTGTTCCTACACGGCCTCACTATTACTATACAAGATACGTTACGCAGAAGATTGGACATTGCTTCAACTTACCCGTATTACAAGTACCTTACCCATAACATACGTAATTATATCGACATCTTAGAACACTGAATTCAAACAAACAGAACTCCAGCATCCCATCCAATTCCGCACAATCATACTTCTCATATTAGACAGACATCAATAAAACATTCAATTACAAATACTTTACCTCTAGACAAAAACATCTATAGTTCTCGGTCTGAAAATTGACGTACGCATAATACTGAAGAACACGCAAACTCATTAAAACTAAACACCAGCACTAGCAACTGATGCTCTGACAAGTAAAATAAATATTAACACTAATATGTAAACATATTATTTGAACAACAGTAGGCTATACCAGTCCCAGCTGTACTTCTTTACTTTTACACAGAAGCATGAAAAAGCTGCATATTTTTTGGAAAGACAAGAAAAACTAGTACATCAAATTTATGGAGAGTTAAAATGTTTCCTATAAATACCAATAGCGATTTGTGAGAAACCTTGCTAAGATCATACACCAAGACCAAACGTATCTCTTCCTTAAAAATATATTCTCTCCTCTCAAGCTATGCAGAAAAATGATCACAGTCAAACACAATTGCAACGTGCTTAGCAATATTTCCTCGCCTCATCCATCTCAGAAAATTAACTTTCCTAACATATACACAACCACATAAAAAAGAACAAAATTTTAAACGGATAACAGAACAGAGCTATACGACAACAGCCAACAGAAATCGATCCCTTTGACAGTAACTATCCGGGAACAATCGAATACACCTAATCAGACTCAAATATGAAAACCCGTCACACATAAACATAAACCTTACAGCACAAACCCGCCAATCTACAGTCAAGAGTTGTGAAACGAGACTTTTTACACCAAACAGTTTGAAAAGTTGTTTTAAGATAGTTAGAATTGATAAAATTAAATAAAACACAGCTCATGTAAAAGAGAATTGCTATTTGTTTTATAATATGAACAAATGAAATAATAACAATTAAGTTATTAAGTGTTTAAAAGAGTTTAAAGTTGGCAAGAAATTAAAAAAGCTGCCTTTTGAAACTTGGGCTTCAAAACTTCCTGGTAGCTCAAAAAAACACAGTTAGATAAGACATGAAATTAGTCTCATGTTGTATCAAAGGTTCCTGGCTCCCTTTTTAAGTGAATTTTGTTTGTAAAAAAATTGTTAATATATTTTTATCAATTTACTAAAGTGGGGGGAAATGCGACGCTTTGCCATTTTGTATTTTTATTGTATTAAAGATGTTTATAGCCAGACATTAACAGGTGTTGGCAATAAATCCAAAAAAACATTATGTATATAGGTTTACTACTTTATAAGTATTATAAATTAAGAGTGTTAAAAAAATTAGAAAAAAAAAAATTTAAAAAGTAAAAAAAGGAAGCCTAACAATAGGGCCCAAATTCTATGAAATAACATGAATTTATAATCAAGAGGTACACTGCTCAGATCCATTCATAAACCTTAAAAAACAATTATTTAGGCACCACAGTCAAAAGAAAAAAAGTCCAGCCTCTTGACCTTACGTTTTAGGTGAAATTTAATCGTAGAGAAACTTGTTTTTAAAATCGCTATAGAGTATAGACTGATAATATCTATTTAGGTTTATTATAAATATAGAGTATCCGAATGTATTTTATTTGTTTAAAATGATTTTTAAAACAAAAAGGAAATTATATTTCGTGAAATAATTTATTTTAAACTATATTTGGGTCGACAATAGCACAAGTGAGGTAAGTTTTATGTTATTCAAATGTGGGTTACCTCACTTGTGTTACTGTAGATCCATTTCTATATGACAGAGCTGGAAAAGATGCGGGCACTAGTATCTCATTGTGCAAAAATGACTTCAGCCTTGGTGATTGGAAATTAATATTATTGGAGTTGTTTTCCGAATTTATCTGTATTGTTAATATATAATTGTTAGTTCAATGTAATAATATTTCTTATTTATTTTTTGATAAATTTAACATATATCTATAAATAAAACTAAAATAAATCCAATCAACACATTATACATTAGCCTAAATAACAATTGTTGACAACTCGATGGACACCCGCCATTGTGCAAGCTAGGAGTTGTGCTGTGTCTCGAACGTTGAGGTTAAAGTTGTTGAAGAAACCTAAAATGCAAGTAGGTAGTTGTTATATTAAGCCAATCAAAATAAGAGGCATTATCAATTTGTCGAAATATCATTTGGTCGAAATATAATTTTATTAAAATTAAAATCAGAAATTTTTTTTGACAAAACGATATTCTCGACAAATGTTATTTTGACAAAATGTTATTTCGACAAAATGATATTTCGGCAAAATGATATTTCCCAGAAAACAATTCGATAAATTGACATTTCTGAGGAGTTTTAAAAATATCATTTTATCGAATTGCCTCCTCCGAAAATGGCGGCTCAAATTTTGTCTGCTAGTTAAAATTATTTATTTTTTTAATTTACCTTGAACATTTTTTTTTGGTTCATTTTATTCAATTTTTATTTGTATTTAATCAAGTAACTTTATTATTTATTCAATATTTCGATAAAAAACACAGTTACGGCATTAAT
>JARUHE010333847.1:0-10760 GCA_031471125.1 Archaeomysis grebnitzkii | reverse complement strand
CTCAAAGTGTGTGTTACACTATGCCGTGACTTTAATAATATAAAACACAAGAACATGACGAACGAACTGTCGTACGTTACAGTAGTAGTTGAGTTCGACGATTGCAGCTGTGTATAGTGTTGCGCATTGCTAGACAAAGCTGCAATCATCGACCACAACCACTGATTGATAACTGTCAAAAATGCTTTAGTTTCCCTTCAAATAGCTGATGGGGTATCTCGTTGTCATCATCGTTCTTGGGGTATCTGCGCAGAACTGCGGATAACGCATACATGGCCTGATATCTCAGAATTTGAATATATTTTTTTCATTTATTATTTTTATTGTTTTTATATATCTAATTATTATTATTTATTATTTCATACTATTTTGTTATTTTGTATAATAATTATATGGCATTCTCAATGTAATGTTTAATCAATTTAATGATACAATAAGGGCGCGTTTGAATCTAGCGCAGAGGTTGGACGCTAGACCCATGTGTTATATACGCATATGGATGCGCATATATCTATATTGAGAATGATTTTATGTTAAATTTGGATTATATATATTTGGGTGAACGCAAATTCTGACGACAGCTCAATGGTGCCTTATTAAGTTGACGAGTTTGTTCTTGTACACTGAAAATAATTGACTAGCTTTTATGTCTAGGATAGTCAATTTTGACTATCTTGGTCAAAAAAGTTAGTCAAATGACACTCTGGGTGGTGGCCGTTGGCGACGGTTAGTAAATACATGAATGCGTGACAGTGTGGCAAGAACAATGAGTTTTTCCCGTTCAAGATTTTACTATATCCTAAAAACAGAAAATATCGTCCTGCAAAAAACGAAAAAACGCCGAAAATTTAGGTATTCTTTGAAATAAAAAAGTATGTTTTATCACTGATGAGTAGCTTGATTGCAGGGCAATGCTTTAGAGTTCCATTGGAATTACTATTGGAGTTATGTTTGCCACATTCTCTATAGGAATTACTATTGGAGCTATGTTTGCAACATGCTCCATTGGAATTACTATTGGAGCTATGTTTGCCACATTCTCTATAGGAATTACTATTGGAGCTATGTTTGCCACATTCTCTATAGGAATTACTATTGGAGTTATGTTTGCAACATTCTCTGTAGGAATTACTATTGGAGCTATGTTTGCCACATGCTCCATTGGAATTACTATTGGAGCTATGTTTGCCACATTCTCTATAGGAATTACTATTGGAGTTATGTTTGCCACATGCTCCATAGGAATTACTATTGGAGCTATGTTTGCCACATGGTCCAATGGAATTAGTATTGGAGCTATGTTTGCCACATTCTCTATAGGAATTACTATTGGAGTTATGTTTGCCACATTCTCTATAGGAATTACTATTGGAGCTATGTTTGCCACATGTTCCATAGGAATTACTATTGGAGTTATGTTTGCCACATTCTCTATAGGAATTACTATTGGAGTTATGTTTGCCACATTCTCCATAGGAATTACTATTGGAGCTATGTTTGCAACATGTTCCATAGGAATTACTATTGGAGTTATGTTTGCCACATTCTCTATAGGAATTACTATTGGAGCTATGTTTGCCACATGGTCCAATGGAATTAGTATTGGAGTGGACTATCTGGCACCCCTAAAATGTTGTCTGCTTCACTACAGAGAAGTAGATGATGTTTGCATCCAAACATGTGCCATTGGATTATTGTTGTCAATTGGCTTTGAACTTTACACCAAAATATTTTACATAAGTTTTATTTATATTTAAATAAAATACATTTAGGTTAAAAAAACGAACAAATTAAGGTAAAGAGATTAAATCATTTAGGTTAAGAAGACAGAAACATTTAAGTTTAAAAGATAAGATCATTTAGGTTAAAATGACAAACACATTTAAGTTGAAAAAACAAAATAGCTTACATTGAAAAGACAAAAACATTTAGGTTAAGAATGAAAAAACAATTAGGTTAAAACAAAAAGATGTAGCTTTAAAAACAACAACATTTAGGTCAAGAAAAAATTTGTGTAAAAAGACAAAAACATTTAGGTTTAAAAGACAAAAACATTTAGGTTAAAAACTAAAATCATTCATGTTAAAAAGATAAAAACATTTAGGTTAAAAAGATAAAATCGTTTAGATTAAAAAGACAAAAATATTTAGGTTAAAAAGATGAGATTATTTAGGTTAAAAAGGCGAAACCATTTAGAGTAAAAAAAACAAAAATATTTAGGCTAAAAAACAAAAATATTTAGGTTCGAGCACAAAAAGTCTAGGTTTAAAATACAAAAATATTTAGTTTGAAAGAACAAAAAGTTTAGGTTAAATAGACATCAACACTAAGGTTAAAAAGACAAAGATATTTAGGTTAAAAATATAAAAACGTTTAGGTTAAATAGAAAAAAACACTAAGGTTAAAAAGACAAAAATATTCAGGTTAAAAAGATAAAAACGTTTAGATTAAGAAAAGATAAAATTAGGTTTAAAAGATACAAACATTTAGGTTAAAAAGATAAAAAATTGGAGCTCTTGTGCAAATTTTTAAAAGTGCTTTTAATTACTTGAAGATAATATCTTGGTTAACAATGGAAGTTTATTGATTTAATTTTGCTTTTAAAAGTGCAGTGGAGCTTTAAGTTCATTATTGCAACATAACAACAGACACGTGTACTTCAAAAATAATAATGATATGCAATAGCTAAAAAACTTTCCGTATAAGCATAGTAAAGTAATCGTTTAAATATATATATATATATATATGTATATTTGAATTTTAATCATTAAAACTGTTTATTATTTTTTAAAGATTTAAAAAAAATGTTTTTACTTGTACAAATTTTATAAACAAACTTTGGTTTTGTTTTTCAGTCTGATGATGAGGAAAGTTCTTCCTTGAAAGCTTACAAAAGAAAATAAAAATGATTTTTGTATATAGCGTGGTATTATTGTTCCTATATATATATATATATATATATATGCAATAACACACACACACACACACATATCTATACAATTCCAGTAAACGGTGTAATGTATGTTGAAAATAAATTTCGATTGCACCATTTAAACTTTTATTCATAAATTCCGACAAACCAATGAAAAAATATTTCAGTCACACGTTATGTTATAATTTCCTGCTTGTTTGTTGGATCGACAATAGCACAAGTGAGGCAACCCACATTCAAATAACATGGAGCTTACCTCACTTGTGCTATTGCTGATCCTATTGATCTATAAGCGCACAGAACTTTTATCTAAAATAATTCGCTGAGTCAGCAATTCGAAAGAGTTTGGTCGTTTGTCACACACTTTTATCCACGTTCCACACCACCTTGAATTCAGATTTATACAAACATTTTTCACTTCTTTTTTTACTGTTCCGTTATTAAAGTTTTAATGCATTGGTAATTAAGAAATATGAAAATATTCAAGTATGGTCTCAATTCATTTCCAATCTATTGGTGCATAGATCAAACAAAAATATATTTTTTACTTTACAAGTTGAAACCATAGATAAAAAGTAACATCCAATTATGAATCAATGAATAATCAACCGTTATGAGATCAAAATTAAAAAATATATACGATATACGAAAATAGCACAAGTGAGGTAAGTTCTATGTTATTTGAGTGTGGGTTACCTCACTTGTGTTGTTGCCAATCCATATAAGCCTTCAACTTGTTCTGTAGCGTCACTGATGAGATTCTACTTCTATGCAGAGCTTCGCTACACCTTTGTCATACAATCTTCAGAGCCTGGGCCAATCAGCAAGCCTTAATTAATGCCACGCTTACATGTGATGTGATTTGCTCTCCTTTTATTGGCTAGTTATGTGTTATCTTTTTTAACTAGTATTCGTTTATTATAACAAAGAAATGTTTTATTATTTCGAAAAATTTATAAGATACTCAGACAATAATGATTATTAGTACTATTAGTTATTGTTACTTAGTATTAATATTTATGATTATTTAGTACCATTACTCAATATTATTTAGTAGTAGTATTTATTTAGTACTGTTATATGTTATTATTTAGTATTAATATTTGTTATTATTTAGTGTCATTATTCAATATTGTTCAGCACTGTTTTATAACATTCAATATTACATAGTATTGATATATTTTATTGTTTAGCATTGTTATTTATTCACTAATGTTATATATAATTATTTATCTAGTACTACAATTTGTTTTTAGGTAGTACCATTATTCAATACTATTATTTATTTACTATTGTTATACATATCATTATTTAATACCATTATTGATTACTATTTAGAAGTGGTTTTCAACATTATCTAGTAATATCTGGGAGTTATATAACATATTATTTAAAAAATTAACAAGCACGATTAATGGTACGCATTAAAAGCTGTGTTTATATATTCAAAAACTTAATAAAATAGTGTAATTGTTGAATAAAATTATATTTATTAATATATTAACACTTTTCTTTAATTTGTTTTCAGTAATTCATCTTTAAGTCTTCAAATAAAAATCTTTGTTAACCATGAATTTGATGATAAATTGACTAAGTCAAAAAATTACTAAAATGTCCATTATTTCCAAAAACTTCCAAAAATCTGTCATAAACCTTTCTTTCTAAACCTTCAAATACAAATCTCAGTTCATCAAGAATTTCAAAATTTTTATAAATTGTATTTTTTAAGAAGTAAATAGTGACACCAGTGTAGAATTTTATGTTATATATTTTCATTTAAACAGACTTTTCTATAACATTTTTTTTCTAAAAAGGACAAAATTACGATAGAGTCCACAACTTATCCACTGCCCCAACAACAACAACCACATCAACAATCAGAGGTCACTTATTGAAGCTGTTTTTTTAAAACACAGCTTAATAAATGAAGCCTGTACTTGACACCATAAAATTTATTACACAAAATATAATGTATTGTTATTTAATGAAGTCCTTATAAAGATTGTTATTATTATCATTATTATTATTAACTCTCATGTTAATTACATAACAATTTATTAATAATTAATGGATGCTTACATTGCTTACGAAACAATGAGATGCTCATTTGTATTGTTATTAATATTACTAATTGTTATTATTAGTATTATTATTATTATTATTTTTATTAGTTATTATTAGTTATTACTAATTATTAATGTGCAACAATAAATAAAGTCTAAGTCTATTATTATTGTTATTAACTATTATAATCTTTTTCGTTAACTATCATTGTCAGTATTAGTTATTATTTTTAATATTAGTTATGGTTATTATTCATTATTATTGGTAATAAAGATTAAAATTATCATAATCATCTATCATTAGTATTAACCAATGAATGTTATTAATTTTATCATCATCATTTTCTGTTGTTCTATCTAATATTAATATTTTTATTCTCATTACCAAATTGTATTTTTCTTAAAACTAATACATTATTGTATTGTTTTTAATACTATTATATTATTATGTTATGCTTACTCTCATTATCAAACTTAATATTTCTTAATATTTCTTGATATTATTGTATTATTGTATTTTTTTTTATATTATTATAGTTGTCTTAATATTATAATCGAACGAGGCCTAACAAAACAAAGTCTTACACAATACACCAAAATAATATTAATAACATAACAAAATAATAATAATAAAATAATAACACACCAAAATAATAATACTAACGTAATATACTAAAATAATAATAATAACATATTATACTAAAATAAAAATAATGACATAATACACCAAAATAATAATAACATAACAAAAAAATATTATAACAACATTACTTGAATTTCCAAAGATCTTTGATCAAATTAAGTAGAAATTAAATTTGATTAAAAAACAAATTTACAAATGGCGTTTTATTTCATCAATAAATTATCTAAAGAACAAAGTGGCAATATTTTTCAATTATCACTCTCTATATTAGGTAGAAAATAATTAGTACACGACCACTTACCAATTTAATATTATTACGCTTAAATGAAATTGTATGTATGAGCATATTAGGTGTGACATAAACAGGGTTGTACGTACGAACACACGTGCAATTACCTATTTTCAACACAGGTTATAATGTACAAATATTTCACACTGTAATCATGTCTAAAAATCGTGGTTGATGCTTTAACATACCAGTTGCTAAAGACCATTCAGTTCACTGTCTCATGAAAAAAATATAATTTATACACTTATACAAATGAGGATTTATGCAATATCAGAAAGCCGACATGGGACATTTCAAAAACAAATTTGCAAAAGAAAGTATTTAGTTTTTTTTTTTTTTAGTTATTATTTGGTCCCAATGGACCAGGCTATAGGTGCAATGCACATTCACCGCCAGATGCCAACAGCATCTGGTGTTCCCAGACGGTCACCCATCCAAGTACTAACCAAACCCAACGTTGCTTAACTTCGCTGAGCATACGGGAAGCGGTGTTTCAACGCGGCCAAGGCCGTTGACAAGTATTTAGTTCAACAATGAACTTTAAACTACTATGTATGAAGAAAACAGAAACAAATAAACATTCATATACATAAGCAAATAAAAGAAATAGATTAACATTTAAACAAATAAACATCTAAATAAACAAATAAATAAATATTTGAATATATTAATAAATAAACCGTTTAAATAAATAAACATTTAAACAAATAAATAAACAAAAAAATAAAAATAATCAAAAAGTTATTTAAAAAAACGTCATAAAATAATAATATTTTGTAATAATAATAATTCAAATCTAGACTCTGTCATGTCTCTTCAATATTTATTCTACACCGGTTCAAATTGCAACTTTTAACTATTACCTACACTTAACTGTGTAGCCAAAGCTAACTGCCAAAACATGGCGCGTCTTTGAAACCGGGGTATGCTTATCACATGACCTGAGGTGGATTTTAATTCACTTTAATAAAATAGTTTTATGAAGAATTACTTCAAAGACGAATTATCTTTGAATGGATTATGAATGAACTATAATAATTTTTTATAATTGTTAGTGTTTTAATTATAATTATTATAATAATTAAGTAATTATTATAATAATTAAGTAATTATAATAATAATTAAGTAATTATAATAATAATTAAGTAATTATTATAATAATTAAGTAATTATTATAATAGTTAAGCAATTATTATTATAATTAAGTAATTATTAAAATTATTGTTATAATAATTAAGTAACTAACATAAGAATTAAGTAATCGTTATAATTATTATATTAGTTAAGTAAATATTATAATGATCATTATAATTAAGTAACTATTATAATTATTATTGATCAATTACAGAATAATAATAAAACAATTGTCATATCACATTTGAAACAACAAAAAATCAACCATATGCCTAAGAAAGTATATTTTACTTTAATGTAAATTAAAATATCTAAAATTAAAACCCTAAATTATTAAAGAAACGCCCAAAGCAAATAATAACTAAGACATATAAATTATATGAATAAAATAAAAATTGTATAAATAAAGTATAAAGTATAAATTACATAAATAAATAAAATATAAATTATACAAATAAATAAAACATAAATAAAATAAATAAATAAAATAAAAATTAAATAAACAAACAAAATATAAATTCTGTAAAAAATTAAAATATAAATAACATAAATAAATAAAATAAATAAACACAATATAAATAAACACAATCTAAATAACATAAATAAATAAAACATAAATAATATAAATAAATAAAACATAAATAATATAAATAAATAAAACATAAATAATATAAATAAATAAAATACAAACACTATAAATGGCAAATAATTAATTATTAATTAAGTAAACTTGAACCAATTGCTTATTTTAAATTATAATTAATTCAAACAAACTCAAATCTTTATTCGGAGCGACAATAGCACAACTAAGGTAAGCTCTATTATTTGAATGTAGGTTACCTCACTTGTGCTATTGCCCATCCATTTATCCATTAATTAAAAAGTTCAAGTTACTTTAAATTTGAACAATAGATTAGAAGCTTTATCATCTATTAACTAAAAAACCTCAAATTCTGAAAAATCTTCAACAAAAAATAAAGAAGTTTACTATATTTAATTAAAACAAAAATAATTATAATTAGTTTTAATTAAAATAATCATAATTAATTAATTATTATTAAAATAGTCATAATTAGTTATAATTGAAATACTTATAATTATAATTTCTTGTAACTATGATTATAATTATAATTAAAATTAAAATTATAACCAAAAATTAGTTTTTTTAATCTGCAAATCTATAAAAATAAATCAAAGACGTATAGATGCTCAACTTGAGCATTTTGAATGGAATGGTATTGACCTTAATTATAATTCAAATACTTATAATTATAATTATTGTAACTATCGTTATAATTATAACTAAAATTAAAATTATAACCAAAATTATTTTTTTTAATCTGCAAATCTATAACAATAAATCAAAGACGTATAGATGCTCAACTTGGGCACTTTGAATGGAATGATATTGATCCCTAAGTTGCCACACAGCACCACAAAAATGGTGCCAGATACTTCAATATAATGTATTTACCTACGTGATTTTAATGTTATTATTTTTCTTCATGGGAAAAATTTTTCCTTTATTAAATCATTTAATACTTATATTCTAAATGTTATTTTTTTATAAAACTTACATATACTGACGTATAAACGTTTATTTTACAATATTGAATATAGGTTTCATTACAAAATAATGTCTTGTTATTGATTTATAAGCATATAAAAACCGACAATTCACATTGGCCTCTTGAAAGACTGCTTATCGGGGTCCAAACTTATAGCATTGATTGGTGCATCTATATATTTTTAATCTATGCTATAACATTGAAATGTGGTTCACAGTTGTTAACTTGTTTTCAATACAGTTTCAATTCTCGTTTTTAAGGCTAGACAATCTAGTATAAATGGACTGACAATAGCACAAGTGAGGTAAACCGTTTTTTAATGTGGGTTACCTCACTTGTGCTATTTAAAATCCGAATGATAGACATATAATTAAAAACAAAAATATTACGTTTGAACTTTAATCCTTATACAACTTAATAATGAGAGTATGAATTATTTATTAAATATATAAATTCTTATTTCCTTAACAATTTGCTATAAATGTATTTTAAATTTATTATGATATATTATAAATTAAAACAAATTATTAAATATATAAACTCTTATTTCCTTAACGGCTCGATGGATAAACAATTTGGCATTATATGCGACCAAATAAAGGAAATTATAAACAAAAACAAAACAATCATAATTTGAAACTTTTGCAAATACATTTTAGTTTTTATTTCATTGTTATCAAACTTCTTTCATATTTGTATCATTGATGTTAAACGTTTTGAATTTTAAACTATAATAATAATAAAAAAAACAATAAGAAGAAAAACAACATAAAAAAAATAATAATAAGAAAAAACAACAACAAAAACAATAAAATAATAATAAGAAAAACAACCATAACAATAATAAAAACATTAATAAAAATAATAATAAGAAAAACAATAATAATAATAATAATAAAAATAAAAATAATAATAATAATAAGAAAAAGCAACAATAATAATAATAAGAAAACGCAACAATAATAATAATAATGATGATACAAATAATAGTAAAAAACCAACAACATTAATAATAATAATAAGAAAAAACAACATTAATAATAATAATACGAAAAATCAACAGCATTAATAATAATAATAATAATAATAATCATAATAATAATAATAATAATAATGATATTGATAATATATATTAACAAAAACAACCAAAGACAAAGATAGAAACAAAGAAAGTTGTCTGTAAATTAGAATTTGAATTAAGGGATGGCGACATAACAGAGGATGATTAGATCTGAAGGAAGTCTTTTTCACTCACTCTTTTATTCTCTTTTTCACTCACTTTATTCCTATCTTTTTCACTCACTCTATTCTTATCTTTTTTTCACTCACTCTCTTATTCTCTTTTTCACTCACTCTCTTATTTTTTTTTCACTCACTTTATTCCTATCTTTTTACTCACTCTCTTACTGTCATTTTCACTCACTCAACTTACTTTCTTTTTCCCTCACTCTCTTAATATATTTATCACTCACTCTCTTATTATTTTTTTCATTCACTTTATTCCTATCTTTTACACTCACTCTCTTCCTATCTTTTTCACTCACTCTCTTCCTTACTTTTTCACTCACTCTCCTACTGTCATTTTCACTCACACTTTTACTCGCTTTTTCATTTACTCTCTTAATATATTTATCACTCACTCTCTTCTTATCATTTTCACTCACTCTCTTAATATATTTATCACTCACTCTCTTCCTATCTTTTTCACTCACTCTCTTCCTATCTTTTTCACTCACTCTCTTCCTATCTTTTTCACTCACTCTCTTCCTATTTTTTCACTCACTCTCTTCCTATCTATTTTACTCATTCTCTTCCAATCTTTTTCACTCACTCTCTTCCTATCTTTCCTCCTCACTCTTTTTCTCCCTCTGTCATTAACTCTCTCTCTCTCCTCATACTTTTCCCTCACTTTTCCCTCTTTCGGAATCCACATTGAACACATTATTAAATTATTTTTCCCCTTATTCAATAACGTCACTTACAATTAACATTTTAACGACCAAAAATTTCATCATCAAAATTATTATTGTGGAAGTTTCTTGGTAAGTTATTACCATTGACTTATCAATTCAACATTGACTTATCAATTCAACATTGACTTATCAATTCAACATTGACTTATCAATTCAAC
>JARUHE010333836.1:0-10761 GCA_031471125.1 Archaeomysis grebnitzkii | reverse complement strand
CATAGTTAATACTATTCATTAAATATATTAAACAAATCTAACAAATAAAAATTATAACTTACCTTCATCCACAATTTTTTCTAATGCCCCGCAACTGCCACAGCTTTTGCAAAGTGACGTGCGCGTGGAGAACTAGTTCCTAGTTAAAACTTTTATTTATACAACCTAATAATTGTAAGATTAACTAACAATGAACTAAAATAAAATATATTAAATAATTAACCTAAATTAGTTAAATAAAATAACTTTCCGATCATAGTCTAAGAAAATTATATTTCTTCCTTCGTTTGTAAGCAAAAAGACGGTTTTTCAATTTTTTTGAACAAAATTGCAACAAGGACGACCAATTACAAAAAGTGACGTCACGTTATTCAATTTTATCCGATAAAATTGAATAATATAATATAATATAATAATATAATAATAAGTGAAAAATAAGCAAGATATTAATGTTTTTCATGTTCAGTACTTTTAGTATTTTTTTTTAGGGATCTAAAGTAAAGTTTTGCCAATATTTTTATTACCTTGTTACATGGATATATAAAACATAACTCAAAATTGTAACATTTTTTACATCCCTGAAAATTTGTTCATTGTTCAACTTTGAGTTATAATTGCACTCTGATTGATATTAAAATTATTAAGTATAGGCTAATATGTTTCTCCACAAAGTTCTGAATAGTTTTCACAGGACTGACATAATTCCATTATTCCATATCCAAAAATAAGGCAACAGCCTGAGCCAGTGCATCAGAATTTTTTTGAGAATATTTTTCATAACTACTGGAAAAAAAATTTTGCCTAAAAATCTTGATAATTTTATAAGTAAGTATAACATTTGTTAAAATCAGGCATCAGCCCTACTGCACTTATTTCTAAATGTATTTGCTAGAGGTGTACCGAAGTCAGAATTTTGCAGAAGCCTAGGCTTCGGCGGGATATTGCAGGCTTTTAATATAGACTATGGACATATAGACTTAATATTTATACTACTTGATAGTGCCATGTTGAAGACCGAGATAAAAGAATATACACTTCAGATTTATTTTTTTATTAATAAAATTGAATGCATATATATTTCATATATATTAAATGATAATTGCTCTAAAAAATATTTAGGCTACTTCTGAAAAAACATTAGTTGATAAAAGTCATAATGCAATAATAAGAAACATTATTCGTACCTGTTATATATGTTAAATGATCGTTGCATGATAATTGCTCTAAAATAAAGTGTCTAGTCTACTTTTGTAAAAAACACAGGTTGATAAATACCTAACATTAATAAAAACTCCTAATAATCAAGAGTAACTAATCGAACAGCGCATTATGTCTCTGCTAAAAACATTATTATTATATATAAAAAGTCTGTAAAATAAAATAAGGATAAAATCAAAATTTTACTAACAATTTTTCTTTGGCCAATTTTGCTTAAACTTATGTGCAAAGCAATTAATGTTCATAGCTAGTAATCCATGAACCAAACGGTTCAAATGTCTTGTGACTTGAAAATATCAGAAATATTGTTATTTTTAGAGAAAGTTATATAAAAAATTCACCTTTAGAGACTATTCATGTATACTTTATTTCCAATCCATTGATGCATAAATAAAAAGAAAATATGAAAAAAAATTGTGAACAATTTTTTTCATCTCCACAATCAGAACTTTCAATCAAAATAAGGCTAAGTTCAAAAATGCCAAATTAATGAAAAACTACATAATAAACACTTTAAAAATTTTGTATTGAGTCAAACATGTCTCTCATTGCAATACATCATTGGAAAAAAATGATCTCAAAATATGTTTGTTAAATACAACTTCTTGACATAAAGATAAAGCTAAAAATTGTTATAAAAATACCAATAGATCAATAAATATTTTTGTAATTAAACGACAAATGAAAATAAGGCTAAGTACAAAATGGTCTTAAGAATAACAATAAATCAATAAATATTGTTCTAATCAAACTGGTTATTTAATAAAAAAATCTTCCTAATTAAGTATATTATGATGACATATCAATATAAAGTAGAAATAATTAACAGATTGCCTAAAATTATGTTTTATCACAACAGTTTAGGTCACAGATGCAATGCTTCTCAAAAACTGTGTGTTTAGTAAAAGTAGTTATTCATTCATTTAAAGTGAAAAATAATGATAACATAAATTTTCACTTTGGGTAGTTGAAAAGTTTATTTTGCAAAGTTGCTTAAAATATGTGGCTTTTCATTTAATTCTAAGTAAACAATCCTGTAAAATGAAAAATAAAAAGTTCAAAAAAATATTTTTGTAATATATTTTCTTTGTAAAGGTGTCTCAGAACTAATAATATATAGAATTGTATTATAAAATAGAAACTTTTTTAACATACAAACACAGCTTTTAATGCATAGCATTTACTCGTAATTGTTTGAATAAATACTGATTTTAAAGGAAAAAAACCCACGGAAAAATATTGTTTAATTATATACACAATTCCCACGACTGGCACGCCACAACTTGGTAAATTTATTTTGGGACAGACAGTGTTAATAGGAATTTCTTTTGGCAAATGGCTTTGCAAATATGGGTTGCCCATGTGGGGTTTTTGAAAAAAATAAATATTGTAAATATAACCTGTAATATTTTTCGAATGTTAATCTTATGTCTGACTGTTGTCTGCTACTTGTTGTTGGTGCTAGGTTTTTGAAGGGGACATTTTTACACAAAATTGAGTATTCTAGTAGAAAATTTAATGACTTACAGTATTTTTCCTTACAAATTTTTGTTTTTGTTTAATAATTAATGTTTTGCTCAACTGTTTTTTGGCCTTCCATTCTTTTATTTGTACATTTCCACATTCTACAGGTGAGGGCACCATTTTATGTACGCATTCTATAAACGAGAAAGCAAAGTTGATGATTTCTGAGTTTCTATAGTTCCTCTTTTTTTTTATTTACACATTCTACAGACAACAAGGCTATATTAGGTTAGGTTGTTTTGAGTTTCTATAGTGCCTAATATTTATTAAGAACTCCTATTTTCTTATTACGAAAATCTGAATAATTTTGTTCATAATTTAACAAATTACTTTTTTGGTGTTTTTTTTATCTTCGGATCTTAGCAACTTCTGTTCAGTTTTTCACCTGCTTTGGTCGAATGAACATGGAGTTTTGTTATTGTAAATGAATGGTATGTAATAGTGATGGGACGATACCAAATTTTTTTACGATTCCGATTCTATCCAAATATCCCGATTTCTGATACGATTCCGATACCTGATTATTTTATATTTATTTTTTTATCTGGCAAGATATTTAGCTACATAATGGTACCTTACCAAGTACCATATTGAATCTTCAATTTATTCATAATTTCATAAGTTAATTTGTATTTTGTAGTGTTTACCTGTAGGCTGAATCTTGTATGATAAAAGTTTTATTGAAACACATTAGTCTTCACTTTCATTTTATTGAGTAATGTAAATAATAAAATTCATAGCTAATTCTTTGTAAAAAGTAAACACTAAAAATTTAATTTAATTCATAATCCTTTGTAAACACTAAACATTTAATTCATAATCATAATTAAATTGAAGCACTCGCAAATTATAGTGCAAAAATATAAGCATTTCTCCCGTTGATGGCTCCAATCTGTTCCTTTTTGGTGAGTACATATATGCCAAATAAAGTTTGGCATTACAAGATATTTTTCCAGTACCAACCGGAAGTCCGGAACCTAAAAATGCCTGTATTGTTGTTAGTAGGTACAAGCTGCTACATATACGTATTACGTATAATACAGGAATAATCGTTTTATGTATCGGAATCGGCCTTAAATTTTGGAACTCCGATTCCGATACTTTGAAAAACCTCCGAGATTCCGATTAATCGTCCCATCACTAGTATGTAACCAATATTTTTTTTTATAGAAACTATTTATGAAACGGCTGTATAAAAAAATTCAAGAAATATGAGGGGTAATAAGGTGCTTAAATGTCAGTAAGTACCTTATTTCCCTTGTATTTGATGTTTATGTATCTATTTTATTGTTTCTACAAAAATGATCAATCACACTGCCGAAAAATTCATTAGTTGTCGTACAACATGGCATAGTGAAACTACAAATTTACCAATAACTTTATTTTAAGAGTTACAAAGAACATTCATAAACAAAAGTGGTTTGTCTTAATCTTCCAGCTAATTTTGTCATAAATACTTTTTTTTTCTCAAAAGTTAACATTTACGGTTTTATAGCCAAAATACCTTCATTTTTTAACTTAAAAAATGTTTTTGAGTAAAAGTTTATAGTTTTCTATTTGGAAATTATAGAAAATTTTGTTAAACAATTCAACAAAAGTTGCTTGAAATAACCATTTGACAAATATTGTCAGGAGTAATTTTGTTCATACAATAAATATTTATCGAATTATAAGTAAGATAATAGAAAGTTTGTTTACTTCACTCGAGATTGCTGGTCATCTATGGCTAGTTTAATACTAACATTATATTGTTTCCAATAAAATTAACTCTAAACCTTCAAAAAATGTTGTTTATCATGAATTTGATGATTAGCAAAGTCCAAAAACTCCTAAAATATCTATTATTTAAAAAATATTAATTTAGGCAAAAAACTCCTTCCACCTTAAAATCTTCAGTTCTTTCATTTGTTTTAAATAAACTTTTCTCTAAGCCATCAAGTAAAAATCTAGAATTAACCAATAATTTCAAAAACGACTACATACAAAAATACAAGAAACTTGTTGGTGGCAGAAGTCAATTCTTAATAAAAAAAAATTATTGGATATATTATCAGTTAACTATAATTTTTAAAAGAATAATACTAATGTTAATAATCTGTTTAACAATGATTTATAATGTTAATAACAAAGATATTTCACAAAACTGCTCTCTGGAGTTTTAAAATTGTGCTCCCTTGAGAACCGAATAAGGCCATTGTTCAAGAAGCTATAAAATAATAATACCTTGAAACATAATAATAACAGCAATAATAATTACCAAATAACAACAAAAAATAATAATAATGTAAAAGAATAATGATAACTGATAATATAAAACTAGAAAAATGACAATACCAGGATGCCAATTTTTATTAAAGTTGAAATATGAAAATATTTTGTTTGATCTGAAAATAGTAATACTGAATTTTTTCTTAAATAATAAAGGTATTACCTTAACAGGTTTAAACGTCTATAGAACATAATAAAAACAAAATATATTAATACTTTACTTTACTTACTTATCCTTTTAGCATCTGTTTGGTCTCAATCAGATGATTGACCATGGCCCTCCAATTAGTTCTATCTCTTGCATCCTCTCTGTTCAAATTGAGAGCCGCCAGTTCATTCTCCATATTTTTTTGCCATGTTATTTTTGGGTGGCCGGGCGATTTTCTGCCAGGCACGTTTAAATTTCTTAGTCTTCCAAGTGCTTCTTCCTCTCTACATGTCCAAACCATCGCAATTGTTCTTGCTCGCACCACCGCATCCAAACCCTAAGGCCACACTCCCCACCTGATTGGTCCAAGTGACTCCAGTCATGTACTTCAACATTCTCCTATTACAGCCAATGAGGATTCTCTTTACAGCATCAGTCAATGGCCAAGTCTCACAACCATGAAGTATTACAGATCTTATGCATGTTTCATAGCATCTACCGCAGTGCAACAATGGTATGCTTTTATTTGACAGTAGCCCAGCTATCTCCCTCCAACTTCTCCAAGCCCCCACCACCCTGGCACTTGCCGCCACAGTCCAGCACATCACCAAGATAGCAGAAATGCTCCAACCACTCCACAGCAGAACCACCCACCACAAACACCCCACGTCCATCCACAGCAACCCCATCTCTCCGCTGAGTACACTTTGGACATACAAAGTCTGACACATTGTTGAGAGACACCAGGCCACTCCGTCTTTTATGAATCCATTTGTTACAGGATTCACACAAAATGGAGCTACTTCCCACTCCACGTCCACATACTCCACATGGGTATTTTCCCATCTGGACTTCCTGTGACCATGAGCTTTGTCTTTTCAATGTTTACCCTGAGTCCTCTTCCCTCCATGCTAGTCTTCCATGCGATGAACATCTGTTCTATGATCTCCATTGATTCCCCAGTCAAGACCAGATCAGCAGCATACAGTAAATCCCATGGATCTCCCCTTCAACACTCCCAAGTTGCCTCCTTGGGTATATATATTGTGGTATATTTTCCAACAAATTCAAACTTACCACAAATATCTCGTGCAAAAATTGAATGACCAATACGAAATGTCTCGTGATTCTTTCTCCCATTTGGCTGATAATGAGACATACGATCTAAACTTTCATCTTAATCTCAAATTAAATAAGATATACCCGATCTACAAGTACGGTATTGGCAAGTATTGCAAGATAAATTTAGGACTCTACATTCCAGCAATTCCCTAAAAGAATATCTCTAGATGATTCTTTTGCTCTTCAAATGGAGATTAGGATGGGTTCAATATATTTCATTGAAAAGAGCAAGCATTGGCATTAAAATTTAATGTGTGTGGGCTTTTATCATTTATATTGGTAAAGAAACACAATACGACTAGAGTTCAATGATTTTTTTTCATATAATTAATCATTGTTGAGTTGAAATTAACTTTTATAAGATCCAAACATCTGTTTTTTATTTAATTAAATAAGAAAAAATAGATCCAATTTGGCATGCAATGTGCAAACAATTAGTCTGTTAAGAGGTTAAGCAAAGTTTTCTTTAATTATATAATACTAATGAATTTGAGGATTTAGATATCGATAGAAAAATTAAACCTGCATAGAGCTTTCAATACAAAAAAACCTGTAAGTGGGTTGAAATTTAAATTTAAATAAGTTGGATTCACTTTAGTAAATTTAATATTAGCAATGGGCTAAGTTGTTAATTTAATTAACTATCCATCACCATCACTAAGCATTATCAATCATTCATTTTTCAGGTGAAATAAAATGTAACATAAACATAGATGCATTACTTCCAATTTTGGATAAATCAACATTCAATGTGGCAACATCCACAATATTTTGTTGCCACAGCAGCCACATCAAAATTAATTTTCAGATGACATTTTATTCTGTCAATTAATAAGGTACAAAATATTCCCAATGTATAATCACCAATCTTCACTTGCATGTACAATTAAAATTTAGAAAATAAACATTTGACATTTAATTTAACCTTTTACCATCAAAATTTTATCTAATGAATTTAAAAAAAAAATAACAAGACTGTTTGATCCACTTGGTCACGTGGCATATTTATGTACCATGGCTTTGAAAGTACATTTGGGCGAATGACTAGAAATAATAACACTAGAAATTCATAAAAAATAATTAATTAATGCTATACACGTGATTATTTAAAAAGAGACTTTGAAGTACATCCAGGCGGTAAAGGGTTAAGGATTATGCAGATAAAAATGGATTTAATCACACAAACATTTTCTCAAGCGGTCACACAGTCAAAATATCATTTCTGGCAATCAAAACGTAAACAAAGTTCCACATTTAAAAAAAATTTCTAGTTTACTCCAATGCTCCAGTGCGAAAGTTATTTATTTGCAATGAATGAAAAATGTAAAATTATACTTTCATATAAAGTAGAGGCAATATTCTCTACAATTTTTAAGCTTTCATTGAGAAATAAATAGTGCAACATATTTAAATTTAATTAAATAAATAAAATGTTTATTGGAAATCAACATTTTTTCCTTATGCCTTAATTAAAATGTCCAGAAAAATTATTTACAGACAAATAAAATTTGAAAAACTTACATTTTTGGGAAAAAGAGAATTCAAGCTGTACATTTTGATACTTGTCATCTGAATATTGTTATATTAAGTCATTTTCTATGCCCTGTTGAAAAAAAAGCTGTTCCCTAGCATAGGGTCAATAAAATGAATTTGAGAGTGCTAATACTTGGTGTTTTAAGAAATAATGAAAGTCACTAGATATGGCAAAAACTTGTTAAATTGTAAATAATTAAAAAATAAACTTATGTTTTTGATATGAAAAGCATGATCCATTCAGCTTCTCTTGGTTAAATTTTGAGAATAAATTGAATGGATTTTATTTTGTATTAATTTTAACATTGCATATGGCACTCAATTGCGATTAGTAAAAAGTTGTCTGAATGTTGGACATTTGCATAGCAAAATATCAAGTTGTATTGTATATACGAAAAACAGAAGAAGAAAATTGGTTACAGGAAGAATTTTTCCAGAAAAGTTTTATAAAGCCCTAATTATTTAGATCAGTGGTGGATACTATATAGTCTATACATGCTATAGATACACATCAGATGAATCAGTGGGTATGCTGATTTTTTATCCATCATCACGTCCCACCATTTTAAAAGTTTTGAAAACTATTTATAAACCACCATTGTAAGAATATTTTCATATCTCGCTATATAAATACATCGCCAAAACAATAGTTATTTTGACCAGTTTATCTTACTGATTTAAGATGCTTATTTGATGGGTTTTTATCCAACTTTCATATGGATCTGTCTCAATTCCATCTATTAAATGACTACCATGAAAATAATTCAAATCGATGTGTTAGTTTGCACTCTTCATAACAGCAGTGGCGTAATGGAAAACTTTCAGTCTCTGCAAAGACACGTAGGTTGCCTTTCTGTTATCTGTGTAAAATATTATCATTAGTAAGATTAGTGAAAGTTGAAGTTATTTAAAACCTGTTAAAACATGAAATACTGTCATATATTATACATTAGAAAAAAGAATGTTTTTTCAATTATTTCGAAAAACTTGTGGAAATTAATATGATTCAATATACAATTGGTTACGGTTGGATGCAGATATAGATGCATATTTAAATGATTAAATAGTGCTCTGCTGTTGGGTTATTGACCCTTTTTTTTTGGTTTGTCATCTTACTGGCTTACTGGAGCACATAATCTTGTTTTATTTATTCGGAGTAAGAAAGTAAGAAAATTTTGTGGCTCCCTTATCGCACTGAACTTCAGTGTGGTAGCACGAACCATTAACATTACTTCAGAAACTATTGGAAGAATTGTATAATAAAAAAAAGAAAAAGTACTTAGAAATGGGATTAAAATAAATAAAAAACTTACCATTCTCTAATAACAATAATTATATAAACGCACAGCTGTGAGCATGAACTGGTGAACACGTTCTTGACGATTTGGCAAGTTCTTCAAAAACAAGGCGCTTGCTAAATAACCGTTAAAATGATGTTGTAAACTTTGACCCAATATTCAATTAATTTTTCATAATTATTCTTAAATATTCTTGCAAAGTCACTTAATCTATCACTGCAACCTTCCATGTGTACATTAAGAACAATGAACAAGCACTGAAGTAATTGCAACTAAATTGCAACTTGCTAGAATTGAAAATAAAAAAGTATTAGAAAAAGTATTTTTTTAATTTTAAATCATACACACACCAGTATTTAAGCAAAATTTAGCTTTATCATGACCACACCTAACCTAACCTAACTTTGCTTCTCAAATGATTTTCGGTGACCAAATACACCTATTAGCAGTGTTCAAACTTCTCCAAAAAAAGTACTAGATGAAATGTTCGATCAACTTGGTATGATCGATTTCAGGTGAATCACTTCTTTCGAGCAACCTGCACTGGCGAACGTACAATTCCTAAGTAAGCTTTAATTACTATTTTTGTATTGTTTTTTTAATAAATTTCGTTAATAATGATCATATTCGGTTCATATTCACCTCATATTTAACTTTGCAACTATTTACAAAGTAATTTATAGAGTAAAATCCAAAATAAAAATGTCCAGTGTTCTAATCTTTGTCTGGCAAAACTTTACTTTAGGTCCCTAAAAACGTACTAAAAGTACTGAACGTGAAAAACATTGATATTTCACTTTTTTGTGAAATCCTACCTTCCCTAACCTAACCTAACGAGCATAGAACACGAATAAAGGTTAACATTGAACAACTAAAAACCTCTTTAAATTGATAGTTCTTTCTCTAAAGTTGCTAGATTTAAATAAGGGATCTAAGGTAATGTTTAGCCTAATATTTTTTCATTTTAAAGAGTACGTTCAGTTTCGATCGTTCTTAAGCTTTCATTGCTGAAAAAACTTACTTTGGGCTAATTTTTTGGTTGAAAGAGTCTCGAAGGACAAAAAAACTTGTTTTTTAGCACCATTCCACCAGGCCATTACTTTGGAAATGTCACACCCTATTACGGCACTTTTAAAAAAATAAGTGGTCATTGTGGCACTTTATTTAAATTTAATAGGTGAATACAACAATTTAAATTGAATAGTTAATATTACCAATACGGACCCTTTTTTTCTATAGAGTTTCTAGCAAAAACAGCGGCATTCATAAAGAATAGTTCTGTAATCGAAAAAAAGTGGTATAAATAGAAACTCACGACACTCCAGTACCTATCAATATTTTGTTGTTAAAATATATGGAAATTAAATTTGTTTTTACCCTACAATTAAAATTGAGTGTTTTCCACATATTTTGTACATTTCATTAGTTCTCTCTTAATTCTTATTTTATATCTTACATTTAACTGTGTTTTATTCACTTTTTACTTCCTCTCTCCTCATTTTTGTCGAGCGTGCATAGCGAAGCTCTACATAGGCGTAGCTATTCCGATGTTGTCGGCCTCCTCGTCGTCGGTGTTAGACAATGACTTGAATGCTTATATATCATCTATACTATTATTTCTTTTCATATAGGCTTAGTTATTGGTTTTAA
>JARUHE010333825.1:0-10762 GCA_031471125.1 Archaeomysis grebnitzkii | reverse complement strand
TAGCCACGATTTAGTGGCTATTCTATGACTCCCTTGGAAAATAGCCAAGAATTAGCCATTGAAATGCTACTAGGGTAATGTAAGTAAGGAGTATAAAAACAATCTCCTTACCTGCTATTGCTTATTAATTATATTTGACCAGCATAATAAGCGTTGTCATACTTATCTACACACGTATGATACCACATGACAATACCAAACAAACAGGGCAGCAGATGTAATACCAACCTTGAAAAAATTGGTAGTTAATAAGCTTGACTAATTACATACCACGACTAGATTCATAAATAATTATACCAAACATAATTATTATTCTAATTATTATTATTATTATTATCATTGTTATTGCTATTATTTTTATTATTGTTATTTCTATTATTTTTATTATTGTTATTATTATTAGTATTATTGTTATTGCTATTATATTTATTATTGTTATTATTGTTATTGCTATTATATTTATTATTGTTATTATTATTATTGGGTTAATGGGGCATACCCAAGATTAAATAGCCAAAACATAAATCTTTTGACAATATAGAAGATTTATTTATAATAATTTAAAAAATATATTTTTATTATCTTAAAATTCACTGAAAAAATACATAAATGTAAAAAAAAACTTTAAAACTAAAAATCTTAATTTTTTCAAAAATACAAAGAATAAAAAAAACATAAAGCGAGAAAAGATAATTTATTTTTTTGCATAATCAAGTTGTAGCATTTGTAAAAAACAAATCCTGAATGGCCGCACAAGTCCCATAAAATAAAGGATGTTTCAATAGTAATTCCAACGCCTTTTAGTCCTTATGGTTTGTAGTCATTTGGCCATTAAAGGTGAAGCTGCTTTCATAACTGAAATTAAATTCGTGCAAATGTTCGTTGTTTTTTATTCAGAGTTGTGTTAATTATAAATATTTCTATCGTACATCAAGTACTATATAGATCAACAACAGCACAAGTGAGGTAACCCAGATTCAAATGACAGAGCTCACCTTACTTGTGCTATTGTCTTGTTAATTGAATCGACAATAGCTCAAGTGAGGCAACCCACATTCAAATGACATAGAGCTCACCTTACTTGTGATACTGTCAATCTACATATAACCAAATAATAACTGTCATAGGCACATCAATATGGATCTGTAAACATGAGAGTGATTCTCTAAACTTAAACCAAAGCTGTTTATTGAACCTTCTACAGTAACTTGTAGATTAAAATAATTGTATTGTGATGAATGTTCAGTTGATTGAATAATAAAAAAAAGTACACAGATGTTGTAATTAAAAGAAAATTCGTTAAAAAGTTCAGATTATCGTACAGGAATAGCCACATCAATACGAAGTTGCATATTTTACAATTACTCTCTAATATTTAAAATAAACTGAGCCAGACAGACTTGATGGAGAATTTGTATAATAATTTTTTACTTGAAAATAATTGAATTACGATGAGTATTTAGTCTACTATATAATAAACAAAAGTATACAGATGTTGGAATTAAAAGAAATTCATTAAAAAGTCCAGATTGATGAGCTTATAACAGTACGTACCAATCAACTCGTTTATAAATAGCAGTAACGTACATAATACCGCTCCAAACAATTGCAAAATCAAGCTAAGGATTTGATTATATAAACTAAACAGAAAAATGAACAGGTAAAGTTCAAATAAATTGTATTTATAACTAAACAAAAGTAAAAAATGGATAATTATATATAATCTAATATTTACATAACACATAATTGTTAATAAACTTGCTCAAGCATTACAAACATTGTTCAAAAAGATCATACTGTCTTGTTCTAAATTATATATTTTAAAACAGAAAAATAGAACTGATAGCTAAGGCAAAAATGAAAGTGAAATTGTTGTATTTTTATTGCTAGTTAAAAACATCAAAACACAACAACGCTAGACTAAATGCTAGAAATATTTGCAATTTACAACTCATAAGGATTAAGTACCAAAATATTGAGTAATTTATCAATGAAGACCGAACAAATAGTACTAAAAGTGAGTAATTCTAGTACAAATCAAGTAGCAAAACGGCATTAACATTCGCTTTTATATTGGCTACTTTATTATCTTTTAGCAACCTGAGTTTATTCCTTTCACAGTCAAAAGCCCCTCCGGGTTTGCAGCAGTTTATCCCTCTAGAGTCCAGATTCTTTAGTATAGAGTTTAGAGTCTAGATTCTAGAGTCTAGAGTCTAGATTCTAGAGTCTAGATTCTTTAGTCTAGATTATAGAGTCTAGATTCTAAAGTTTAGATTCTTTATTCTAGGTTCTAGAATCTAGAGTCTAGAGTCTAGATTCTAGAGTCTAGATTCTTTAGTCTAGAGTCTAGAGTCTAGATTCTTTAGTCTAGATTATAGAGTCTAGAGTCTATATTCTAGAGTTTATAGTCTAGAGTCTAGATTCTAGAGTGTAGTTTCTAGAGACTAGAGTCTAGAGTACAAAGTCTATATTCTAGAGTCTAGACTCTAGAGTCTAGATTCTAGATTTTATATTCTAGAGTCTAGAGTCTAGAATCTAAAGTCTAGATTTTAGAGTGTAGTTTCTAGAGACTAGAGTCTAGAGTACAGAGTCTAGATTCTATATTCTAGAGTCTAGATTCTAGATTTTATATTCTAGAGTCTAGATTCTAGATTTTATATTCTAGAGTCTAGAGTCTAGAGGGTGTCGTGTGGTAGCGATGGTTTGGATGGTGCGTTGGAATGACTAATTACAACATCATTCATCATTCGTTGATTGGAGACAAGTTTTATTATTATTGCTATTGCTTATATTATTATTATAGTATTTATACTATTATTATAGTATTTGTACTATTATTATAGTATTTGTACTATTATTATAGTATTTATACCACAAAAATAGTATTTATACTATACAAATAATATTTATACTATTATTATAATTTTTTTATTGTTGTTATTATTTGTATTATTATTAAAGTATTGTTTATATTATTATTACTTTTTTATTGGTATTTTTTATAATACTATTATAGTATTTTTGTTGTTGTTATTTATACTAATATTATATTATTATTTGTATTATTATTATACTATTGTTTATATTATTATTATTATAGTATTGCTTATAATATTATCATATTGTTACTTTTTTATTGCTATTATTTATACTATTATTATAGTATTTTTATTGTTGTTATTTATACTAATATTATATTATTATTTGTATTATTATTATACTATTGTTTATATTATTGTTATAGTATTGTTTATATTATTATCATATTGTTACTTTTTATTCCTATTTTTATACTATTATTATAGTATTTTTATTGTTGTTATTTATACTATTATTATATTATTATTTGTATTATTATTATAGTATTGTTTATATCATTACTTTTTTATTGCTATTATTTATATTATTATTATAGTATTTTTATTGTTGTTATTTATACTAATATTATATTATTATTATTTGTATTATTTTTATAGTATTATTTTGTCTGTGTTTTTTTATACTATTATTATAATATTATTTATATTTTTATAACAGTATTATTTTATGGTTGGTATTATCATTTTGTTATTTTTGATTATTATAATTATAGTATTTGTAAGAATTATTGTTAATATTTTAGTGTATTATTATAATTAGTAGAATTATTATTACTCTTGTTGTTGGTAAAAGTAGTAGTAATAGTAGTGATATAAGTAGTAGCAATAATAGTACTATTTATTATGGTTATTGGTAATAGTATAAGTAATTTAACCATTATATAATAACTATACTAGTAGTTCAATGTTTGATAGCATTGTTTTATATTTTTTGGCATTATAATCTTTTATTTCACTAGTAGCAGTTGTCACAATAGTAGTGACATGAACAGTAATAATAATATTAGCAATAATAGTAGTAGTTATAGTAGTAGTGGTTGCAAAAAACATTAATAGGCAGAGTAGTAGTGGTAGTAATAATAATAGTAATAATATTAGCAATGGTAGTAGTAATAATAGTAATAATATTAAACAATGGTAGTTTTAGTCATAGCAGTAGTAGTAGTAATAAAAATAGTAATAATAACAAGAGTAGAAGTAGTAGCAATATCAGTATTAATAGTGGTAATAGTAGTAGCACCAGTATTAGTAAAATTAGTAGTAGCACCAATAGCAGTAGTAGTAGCGATGACAGTAGTAGTAGCAATAGTAATAATAGTAATATCAATAATAGCAGTAATAGTAGTAGCAATAGTAGTAGTAGTAGCAACAGTAGCAGCAATAGTAGTAGCAATAATGTTGGTAGCAATAATGTTGGTAGCAATAATGTTGGTAGCAATAGTAGTAGCAATAGTAGTAGTAGTAGTGGCAACAGTAGTACCAATAGTAGTAGTAGTAGCAACATTAGTAGTAGTAGCAATAGTATTGGTAGCAATAGTAGTAGCAATAGAAGTAGCAATAATGTTGGTAGCAATAATGTTGGTAGCAATAGTAGTAGCAACAGTAGTATTATTAGCAACAGTAGTAGCAACAGTAGTATTATTAGCAATAGTATTAGTAGCAACAGTAGGACGAGCAATGTAGTAAATGTTGTTGTTTTTTGCACGATGTCAATCGGAGGAGAAAGTCAAGATTGACCACAACTACAAAAGTCGATTCTTGCTTCATAGCAACACATCTGTAATGACCTGCATTACATTGAGTATTGGTGCACTGTCGTTGTCGTTGTTGTTGTTGTTGTTGTTGTTGTTGTTGTTGTTGTTGTTGTTGTTGTCGTTGCTTTTGTTTTTGTTGTTGTTGTTGTTTTTTATTGTTATTGTTGCTTTTGTTGTTGTTGTCGTTGTTGTTGTTGCTTTTGTTTTTGTTGTTGTTGTTGTTGTTGTTGTTGCTGTTGTTATTGTTGTTGTTTTTGTTTTTATTGTGGTTGTTTTTGCTCTTTTGTTTTTTGTTGTTTTTGTTATTGTTATTGTTATCGTTTTTGGTCCTTTTGTTAGTTGATTGCATTTTTTTTTTGTTTTGTCTCTTTGTTGGTATGGTTAAAATTACACCTGCTTCTGCTCAAAAATGATTGTTCTTAATGATAAATCACTTTCTGGTGAACATTAATTTATGACTTTGCGGGCATTAATGTGAAGGAAATTTTAAACTGCTGCCCTCAGCCGTTCGCTGAGGGCAGCAGTTTAAAATTTCCTTCACATTAATGCCCGCAAAGTCATAAAATGATTGTTCTTGTTTTTTTTTTGTTAATTTGTTTTTTGTTGTTATTGCTTCTGTTGTTTCTTATGATGTTGATGCTTTTGTTTTTTGTTATTGTTTGTTTTCATATTTTTTTTTGTCATTATTGCTTGTGTTGTTTTTATGTTCGGATGTTTTTGTGTTTATAGTTGATATTTGTTGATATATTTTATTGTAGTTCTTTTAGGACTGTCTTACTGATGTTAATTTGTATTTTTACTTTCGTTCTTGTCATTGGAGTTATAAAATGTTTGTAAAACGTTGTAAAATGTTTGTAAAATGTTGTGAAATGTTTGTAAAATGTTGTAAAATGTTGTAAAATGTTTGTAAAATGTTGCAGGGAACTGAACAAACAGGAGAACATTTTGCAAGTCAGTGTAGATTACATGAAAATAATAAAACATATATAAAAATACATTATTACTGAAAAAATTTCCGGTATTACATTAATAATAACAATAATAATAATATTACTATTATTTTTGATACTTGTATAATTATTATTATTAGGTTTTCTTATTATTATTATTATTAGATTTTCATATTATAATTATTATTATAATTGTTTATAAAATTATTAATATTATTATCATTATCATTATAATTATCATTATCATTATTATTATTATTATTATTATTATTATTATTATTATTATTATAGGTTCTTCTTTTTCTTCTTATGTTTATTATTCTCATTATTTGTTACATTAACATTGCAACAGTAAATCGTAGATCAATAATTGGATTTTTAATTAATTATTTCATTATAATAATTATAAAATAATTATATAATAATTATGAAATAATTATAAAATAATTATAAAATAGTTAAATTAACATTTTAATTGTTCAAAAGTTATATTTTTGTCACAAAGTTGATTTTAAGTAAATATTTTACATGAATAAATTTGTGAGTTCTTAATTTTTAAGTTTTTTTAAAAAACATTTTTGTTGTTTTTTCCTTCATAGTTTTTGTTTTTTTTACTTTTTTTTCTATTTTACTTTTTTACTTTTATGTAATTTTAAATTTTAATTTAATTTTGCTTTGTGAGTTGTTTTGCTTTTGTTTTCTGTTCTTGTGAGTAACCTTTTTTCAATCACTTTTCTTAATCACTTTTGTTTTTTTGTGAATCATTTTTGTTTTTTTGTGAATTACTTTTGTTTTTTTATGAATCACTTTTGTTTTTTTATGAATCACTTTTGTTTTTTTATGAATCACTTTTGTTTTTTTTATGAATTACTTTTATTTTTTGTGAATCACTTTTGTTTTTTCTGAATCACTTTTGTTTTTTGTGAATCACTTTTGTTTTTTTATGAATCACTTTTGTTTTTTTATGAATCACTTTTGTTTTTTATGAATTACTTTTATTTTTTGTGAATCACTTTTGTTTTTTGTGAATCACTTTTGTTTTTTGTGAATCACTTTTGTTTTTTTATGAATCACTTTGGTTTTTTTATGAATTACTTTTGTTTTTTGTGAATCACTTTTGTTTTTAGAATCATTTTGATGAAAATGACAACGAGTTTGTTTTATGTTTTGAAAGTTTTACGGAAGTTTTTTTTTTATTGCCGATTTGCTTGGTTTAATTTGACAATTTTATTGTAAAAGTTGGATTTTGTTTTGTAAAAGTTTTAGTTTTACGAGAAAACTATTATTATTATTGATATTATTATTACTGTCATTGCTATTACTGACGTTATTATTATTATTATCATTGTTATTGTTATTACTGCCGTTATTGTTATTATTATTATGGTTCTTATATGTATTATTATTGTTGTTCTTATTATTATTATTATTGTTGTTCTTATTATTATTATTATTGATATTATTATTATTGTCATTGTTATTACTGCCGTTATTATTATTGTTTTGATTATTATTAATATTATTATTATTGTCATTGTTATTACTGCCGTTATTATTATTATCATTATCAATGTTATTGTTATTGTTTTATTTTTATTTTTATTATTATTATTTTTTTTATCATTAACATTATCATTATCATTATTATTATTATTATTATTAATACTATTTTTATTAATATTATTATTATTAATTATTATCATAATCTAAAGATTCAGTAAAGGTTATTTTCAATAATAACTTCAATGTATTTCAGCCTCACGTCACCAAAAAATCATGGGACTTATATTCTTTGGTTTCACTACTGCTACTACTATGACGACTACACTTAACAAAAAATAATTAATTACCATCGTTGAGTAATTACTTAATGATAATAATAATAGTTTTGGTTACTTTTTTATTATTATTGTTGTCAATAATAATAGTAAAATTGTTATTATTGTTGATATTTTTTACTATTATAGACCGATAATGATAATAATAATAATAATAGTAATTATTATTATTATTTTGGTTAATTGTTATTGTTATTATTGATTATAATAATAATAATATAAATAATTATTATTATTTTTGTTAGTTTTATTATTATTGTGGATAATAACAACAATAATTATTATTACTATTATTTTTCTTACTTTTTATTATTATTGTCAACAATAATAATAATAATTATTATTATTATAGTTTTGGTTATTTTTCATTATTATTTTCATTATTATTGTCAACAATAACAATTATAATAATTATAATTTTGGTTATTTTTCATTATTATTTTCATTATTATTGTCAATAACAATAATACTAATAATAGTTATTACAATTTTGGTTATTTTTCAATTATATTTTTATTATTATTGTCAATAACAATAATATTAATAATAGTTATTACAATTTTGGTTATTTTTCATTATTATTTTTATTATTATTGTCAATAACAATAATACTAATAATAGTTATTATAATTTAGGTTATTTTTCATTATTATTTGTATTATTATTGTTAATAACAATAATACTAATAATAGTTATTACAATTTTGGTTATTTTTTATTATTATTTTTATTATTATTGTTAATAACAATAATGCTAATAATAGTTATTACAATTTTGGTTATTTTTTATTATTATTTTTATTATTATTGTCAATAACAATAATACTAATAATAGTTATTACAATTTTGATTATTTTTCATTATTATTTTTATTATTATTGTCAATAACAATAATACTAATAATAGTTATCACAATTTTGATTATTTTTCATTACTATTTTTATTTTTATTGTCAATAACAATAATATTAATAATAGTTATTACAATTTTGGTTATTTTTCATTATTATTGTCAATAACAATAATACTAATAATAGTTATTACAATTTTGATTATTTTTAATTATTATTTTTATTATTATTGTCAATAACAATAATACTAATAATAGTTATTACAATTTTGATTATTTTTCATTACTATTTTTATTATTATTGTCAATAACAATAATACTAATAATAGTTATTACAATTTTGATTATTTTTCATTATTATTGTCGATAATAACAGTAATAACGACAATAAATTATTGCAATAATTGTAACAAACGTTCGAAACTGAATTTATAATTTATTGATGATGCAACTTTCAAGTGTTTTAGTGTTTTAAATTTTAAATTTTAAAAGATATTTTATAAAAAATTTAAAATAAATTATTTAAAACTACTTCAAAGCGTTTTAGTGGGTTTTAAATTTAAACTTATATATATATATATATATATATATATACATATGTGTGTGTGTCGGTCAAATGTCTCTATATCAAACAATGAAACTTTGTACATCATATCTTGTGAACATTCTCTTTCTAAAGAAAATCTATACTAGTTGAGAACTGTTCTTTTGTCAGATAGGATTTGTATTAATTGTTAATACTGTATATAATTTTTTTAAATCGTAAAAATTATAAAAATTATAAAAAATATAAAAACTATAGCTATAAAAATATTAAAAATAATAATAATAATAATGTAAGCTCTTTATTAATTGCTATTATATAACTTTTTGTTTAAATCATAAAAATTATAAAAACTATAAAAACTATAGCTATAAAAATAATAATAATAATAATGTAAGTTCTTTATTAATTGTTATTATATAATTTTTTGTTTAAATCATGAAAGTAATAATGATTTATATTATATATCTTCAACTCAAGATATTATATTTTCCAAGAATAACTTTTTAAACGCTACGAATGAATGGTTTGTTTTAATGTTAAGTATTTCTCAGAGCTGAAAGCAAAAAATCTGAACATACTAACCTAAAGGCGTTTTAAGCAAGAAGCTCAATATACGTCTGCTTTACATCAGGTCATTGTGTATTGTAATTTTATATTCCACATAAATAATTATTTCAAGAACATAAAAGTTATTTTTCAAATCTATCAACCATTTGTCCATCCCCATCGTAATATTTATATGATTTAAAACAGGAATCATTTTAAATTTTACATTTCAGAAGCACTCAGTTCTGAATACAGTAACATTACTTTGCTAAATCCAACAAGTTATCATTACCATTGCAATTAACTTGAAGCTAAAAATAGTCTCAAGGAAAAGGTTAACAATTAATTTTAGATGATACTTGTGTTGAATAACATAGGGCGTCTTTAATGTATTAACTTTACAGTAGATGTGAAAAAATAAATACAATTTAAAATTAAACAGTAACAGTTTTTCCATTTTAAGCAAATTAAAAAAACACAAAATAACTCTCTTCGTTATAGCTTTATAGTTTTAACTTTATGGGCAACCCTTCACTATTCTGAGTTTTAAAAAGGGCAAAAGCCTAGTTCAGATACCAATAAAAAAGTACTGAACAAGAAAAATATTAGTATTTCACTTTTTTTGTGAAATAGTACCTTACCTTACCTAACATAGCCTAACATAACCTAATCTAACATAAATCACAAATAAAGGTTGCTATTGAAGAACTAAAAACCTCCCTAAATTGATGGTACTTTGATAATGGGATCTAAAGTAGGCTTTAGCCAAAGAAGTCTGATCTCTTGCGTGCTTGCTTGCCTTTCCACACTTCATACCCTACCCTCGTAGACCAGCAAAATTTTTCATTATTAACCACAGCAATCAAAGATTATGCGTGTATATAAATTTATGTAAATGTATGTAAATTTATGTAAATTTATTTTTTATGTAAATTTATGTAAATTTATATAAATTTATTTTTTATATAAATTTATGTAAATTTATATAAATTTATTTTTTATGTAAATTTATGTAAATTTACATAAATTTATATAAATTTATTTTTTACATAAATTTATATAAATTTATGTAAATTTATGTAAATTTATGTAAATTTATATAAATTTATGTAAATTTATGTAAATTTATATAAATTTATGTAAATTTATGTAAATTTATGTAAATTTATATAAATTTATGTAAATTTATGTAAATTTATATAAATTTATGTAAATTTATGTAAATTTATGTAAATTTATATAAATTTATGTAAATTTATGTAAATTTATATAAATTTATGTAAATTTATGTAAATTTATGTAAATTTATATAAATTTATGTAAATTTATGTAAATTTATATAAATTTATGTAAATTTATGTAAATTTATGTAAATTTATATAAATTTATGTAAATTTATG
>JARUHE010333814.1:0-10762 GCA_031471125.1 Archaeomysis grebnitzkii | reverse complement strand
TACATATATATATAAAATACAATTTTTTTTACAAATTGTACTCCCCACCTAACCAAGATTTAAAAACCTATCATTACAATAAATATTCATTTTACAAAAAAAATATTCTGGACAATATTGTTCAGAATTATATATGAAGTTAAATAGAAATACATGTAAAACAAAAATATTTTTCAAAATTTTACTGTGTGGTTAACCAAGATTTAAATAGATTTTTTTTCATAATTCTTTAAGTGGTAGCTAACAAAGATTTAAAAACAAAAATTTAAAAAAAAAGTGTGAAAAAGTATGCCCCAACAATCACAGCCTAAAAACATATACAAATACCTATTAGTACATTAAAACCAATAATGAAGCAAATATGAAAAAAAAATTGATAGTGTAGACGATATATAATCTTTTAAGTCATTGTCTAACACCGTCGACGACGACGAGGATGACAACGTCTATGTGGACAACGAGGAAAGTGACGACAAAATCAGAATTGTTACGCTTATGTTGAGCTTCGCTACGCAGGCTCGACAAAAAGTAACATTTCAAACTACGGCTATGCAAATATTCTTAGCTTAAAACGTTCATGCATTCAATGCTGTTTTTGGCACAAATGTTGATATAGATTAAATATTTAGATTATTGTCGAAATGCAATCCATATTATAGTGCCAGACTCACAATTTGTTTAGATTAGACCATAATTTGGCACCCTGTTTCCTACATTGAAATATTCAACCAATATTTTCTTTATTTCTTATCGACTCTTAACTATATTTAGAAACTAATTTATATTTCTTCAACAGGAAATGAATTGTTCAATATGCAAAAGTTATTTGAAGTTAACATTAAATTAGCTATTTAAAGTATAATAAAATGTACAGTTTTCCAATTTTCTTACAAATTAACTTTTGTAAATTATTTGTAAAGAAGGTTTGAGATGAAAACTAAAGTTTTTAGGGTTTTGTTAATAAATTGCACATTTTTTTATTGAAACAAACTTTTCAAATAATTAACACAAAAAATGATGACAGACATTCTAAAATGTTTTGAAGATGTTTTGAAGATGTTTTGAAGATGGGGTTATTGGAGACCCACATCCAATTTAAGTTTAGTTATTTCTAGTTTTAGGAAACAGGAAATATCATCTTTAAAAGTAAATTTATGTATGGCAATAAATTATTACTTTTAATTTTTATTCTCACCAACATAAATTAGAAACCTTTACCAGCTAATGTACATACAAATACATTATACATACATACATATAGACACATACATACATTATACATGTGTGTGTAAAATACTTTAACTACATTACTTAGAATAGAGCGGGTACACTTTTAGTAACCATTATATAGTTAAATTGTTTTCTTTGAAATATAAATGAAACAACAGACAACATAGAAGGTTTAAACAATAAAAAGTGTCTTGCACAAGAGCTCGGTACTCAACCAATACAATCGGCTAGATATAAAATGCAAGCTTGAATCAATAAAAATAAACCAGAAAATAAAAACTAAAAATATTAGATTTGTTGGAAAAGACAAATGGTATTGACTCCTCTAGCTTCCCATAACATTATTTGACATCCTTATGAAGTCAAAGTCTTGACAAGGAAATATCGTCATTTGACAGTTTTTGCGGCTTTTTAATGAGAAGTCAAGTTGACAAATTTATCACCTGGGAAGGTGTGTCAGATTGTATATGTACAAGACGCTTTTATATATGAAATGGGAAGGTGTGTCAGATTCTATATGTACAAGACGTTTTTATATATGAAATGGGAAGGTGGGTCAGGTTCTATATGTACAAGACGCTTTTATATATGAAGCGGGAAGGTGTTTCAGATTCTATATGTACAAGACGCTTTTATATATGAAATGGGAAGGTGTGTCAGATTCTATATGTACAAGACGCTTTTATATATGAAGTGGGAAGGTGCGTCAGATTCTATATGTACAAGACGCTTTTATATATGGAGTGGGAAGGTGTGTCAAATTCTATATGTACAAGACGCTTTTATATATGAAGTGGGAAGGTGTGTCAGATTCTATATGTACAATACGTTTTTATATATGAAGTGGGAAGGTGTGTCAGATTCTATATGTACAAGACGCTTTTATATATGAAGTGGGAAGGTGTGTCAGATTCTATATGTACAATACGTTTTATATATGAAGTGGGAAGGTGTGTCAGATTTTATATGTACAAGATCTTCTTATAAATCATGTGGTGTGAAAACCCCATAGGCCTTCTTTATGTTTTGTTATTTTAAGATATTTATTAGTGCGAAGTTTTGATTAATTGCTACAATTTAGTTTACTATTATCTTTGTAGTCTGATACTATATTATCTTTTTAAATTCATATTATTTTTTATAAATAAAACTTATTGTTTTGTTTACAATAATACTTTAATTTAGGTAGGTATATTTGCTATAGTTTTAATTTTTTTTAGCTATTAATTTACTTAGAGTTCGAATACTTACAACATTACTGTTAAAAAAATGTTTTTGATAAGGAATTCTTTTTGAGCCAGCAAGAATTCTTTAGATGCCATTTTAAAGTTTTTACTAGAATAGACAAATGAATGACATTAGTGACTTGCAATTAAGAAACAATTTTAATAAATTAATTCAATGGACAACTATTACGAAAAAACCACCTCTGTATGAAGGTTTTTCAAAATATAGAACAGTTGCCATTTCTGCTAGATTGCTTTCATCAATTATATTTTATTGAAGTGTTTTGGGAAAAAATCCTATAATTTAAAAGTATAATATAAATTCAACTAACAAAAGTTTTTTCATTAAATCTCAAGAAAATTAAAAACATTTTAAAACTTGTTAAGAAAATGGAAAGTGGTATTGGATTAAATAAAACTTTCTTCCACAGTCAATTACAGACAACTTTTGTGATTATTATATTGATACAATTCTAAAAAGAAAGTTTTAAAGATTCAATAGAATTAAATAAACAATTCAAATGAACACAAATTGGAAATTGAAAGCGTTCAAAACATAAATGAAACAAAACAAATGTATTGAATTATGTTTAATAATTCATTTGCCTTAATTTGAACATTGTTTACAATTGACAAGTATTCTATTCATCCGATAGAGCTATTATTAACTTCAAGACTTGTCGCCATGGTTCCATTATGTCGCCATGATTCCAATATGTCGCCATGATTCCAATATGTCGCCATGATTCCAATATGTCGCCATGATTCCAATATGTCGCCATGGTTCTATTATGTCGCCATGGTTCTATTATGTCGCCATGGTTCTATTATGTCGCCATGGCTCGTTCAACTGAGTCGCCATGGTTCAGAATGAAGTTCTATTGTTCGGCACAATGAGGATTTACAACTTCGTGATAACCATTTAATTACATTTAAAATTTCATCAAGTTTCAGACAAAGGGTGAACAAGCTGCAGTGCTAAGGGTGCTCAGATTAAACACATTAATCGATTTAATTTCAATTATCTTTATTGTCATTTCCCTTAAGTTAATTAAGTTAATTAATTTGTCTCAATTGGTTTATTAAAATTTGGATGCATTCAAATCAATTTAATTCCTTAAAAACAACTTCAAAATATTTCTTCCTTTGTATTTGTTGACAAGAAAAAACTAAAGACTTTTGATTGAAATAAATTGTTCGTTTTAAAAGGTTTAATAAACTCGGATTTTGATATACATTTTTTAATTAACATTTTTAATAAAATATATGATATTACTTCCACCATAAATTTGTATGATCATTATTCTTATGTATTATCAATGAACATAACATTTGATAATGTAGTTTTATCAAAACACGAATTAACTAAATTAATTAAAACTATTTTACAGTACTGTAAACCAGTTCATATATTAGCAAAACATTTTCTTCTCCACAAATAAAAAGTTTATTCAAAACAACTAGAAAAAAACCCAATTTTTTTAGAAAGTTTAAATAAACGTAAATCAGCTATTTTGTGTTTTATTCATTCGGTTTAAATGAGGATCTTTGCTTTGAATAATTCAATTCTCATCTGGAGTTTAACACAAAATCGATTTAATGTTAAATTAATACAAAATGAAAAATGTTTTCAATCTTTTTGATAATGCTGTCAAAAATATAATCTTATTTTTATATTAAAGGTCTGTCAACCGAAGACATAATCAAATTTATATATTTTTTAGTAATAAAATTTTGAAATTTTTGATTATATCAATGATTAATTTTCCAAGAAACAAATTTTACAAAATATCATTTTAGTTAACCATTTATCTAAATAACACTGAGCTAATATAAACTAAATACGTTAAACTATTTTCTTGAGCGTGATTCCTCTTTTTACTTTGTTCTTAAGTAACGGAAAATATGAACAAAACATTTATGAAAAAGTGTCCTTGATATACAATAACAATATTTTGGCTAGTTTTTATGAATTCATTAAATAATTCTCTATTCAAAACAATTTCAAATAAAAAAGTATAAAAACTATTTCAAATTTTCAAGTTAGTCTTAACCAACAACTAATTAGCTCATTAAACTAGTTCCTATTAGATTAGATAAACTAAAATAATTCATATAGAACTATCATTAACTATAATTAATGCATAGCATTATAGCTCAAAAAATATTCAAATTTCTAAAAGATAAAACTTGACACTTTGTATTTTTTTTAAAACTAGTTATGCCTAAGCCGCCATGCAGTTAAAATGTCGAGCGACTATTTATTTTTATAATGTGCAATATTTTTCTTAAATTCTACTACATTGTATTTAGATATGCATATTTATTGTTAAGCTCTGAAAATGTTAAGCAAAAATGTTAAATAAAAAAAAACTTGAACCTTTTAATGTTAAATAACAAAAACTCTGAAATTATCTAAAAAGGATCCTATTACAATATACTGTAAGCATATTGATTGTTCAGTTCTGAAATTTTTATTAAAAAACAAATAAGTTCTGAAGAAAACAAAAACTTGAACCTTTTGTTGAATGTGAAATATTTTACAAGTTATTTCTCCTTATCTCAACCTTAAATAAGAAACAATCTTAAATTATCTAAAAGTAATTCCATTGCATTCTATTGTATGCATATTGTATGTTTAGTGCTGTAATGTTGATGCAAAAATAAAAACATTTTGTTGAATGTGCGGACGACGACTACGACGGAAAAGTAACACATATGTGTTAACTTAGTTTCACTCGCTCGACAAAAACTATTTAAATGTATGTACTTTACAGAAATACAGTGAATTAATGTAGAATTAATTAAATCAAAACGAACCTCTTTTAAAAACGAACAAAAACAAATTCAACTTCAAGTAATAAATAATAATAAAATATTATAAAGAGTAACCGTAATAAACAAAATAATGTTTTGCTTAAATAAAAGAATTTATCAAATTGCAATATTAAATTTAACATGAACAATTAGACAACATTAACAGCACCAGAATAAAGAAGTGACAAACCCAAGGGAAAACAAAACAAAACAAAACTTAAACGTGTTGAAGAATCTCTCGAAGCAGTAATTGAAATAAAAGAGAAACGACGCCTTCAAAATGGAAGTTAAAGGTTGCAAAGGTGGATCTGCAATGCGGACAACGATGCATTCAGTGATGCAACTGACCTGACACTGACGTGGTACATAAAAAAGAAGACGGTCATGCAGGATCATACAAAACACAAAGCACCGCGCATGTTCATGTTGCCTTCTTGCATCATAACAAACCATATGCACGTGTAAGCCATTGCATCCATAATATCAAACACCATATGATGCACGTGTAAGCCATTGCAAGCATTATATCAAACACCATATGATGCACGTGTAAGCCATTGCATGCATCATCAAATATATGGTTTGTGTGTGCAGTATATCAAAAACCTGCAGCTTAAATATATTTGTTCAATGTGCAAGTTGCTTGCAAACGAGTAACAAACCTCTGATGTAATTGATCATTGTTGCCAACGTATTAGAAATATCTAAGGTATAAGTAATCCAGAAATGTTATATTTTTTAAGTAACGACCAAATAACAATGCATGTGTCATGTAGAAGTTATTATTAATAATTCAAGAAATTTTATTTTTGTAATATTTATTTCAGTTAGACAGATGTGTCACAATAATTTAAACCCTATTTAATAATTAAAGCCTACAAATCGTATCTTAGTACAAATATGATCTTTGCAGATACCATTCAATACTTATCCACGTTCATCACCTAAAAAACTCAAGTAATGTAGGTGAATTAGAGCTAATAATTTCATTTCTTCACTGCTACCACATCCGTTATTTCATTTCATTTTATTTGCCTTAGCACAAGATGTACAAAAAATAGAATCTGATGTAACTGAGGTTTCACTTATGATCTTCATGAGCCAGGTCTCCCTTGGATATCACACAAGATGATCATATTTAGATACGCAAAACCACATTGACTACGGCAAAAGAGAGACCAGTTAAAAAAACCCAATTGCTAAAAATATTTTTGAATCGGAAATGAGAAAAAAATCAAAAGTAGAATAATCAAATAAATATTAATGTGAACAAATTAAATTAAAATATTTCTAAAAGTTGTTAATTAATAGACATAATGAAACGCAAAACTATAAAATATGGTGAAATTTGTAGCGATACGTTAATATTAACACACACGTTTACAGTATGCACCATAATATTTACAATATGTACAAAATGTAACACCATGTGTATGAGCTATTTACATATAGAACATAACATATACATATTTTATGAATAGAAAACATCAAATAAGGTAGGTAAGAACATGGTTCTATTGACTTTTAGGCCTATTCAAAACTTGAACTGACAATCAAAATATTAAAGGAAATAAGAAATCTGATATTCCAATTTATATTCTTTTTCTATATAAAAACGTTACTTAAATTTATTTTCATTGTGGTTTGATTCAAATTTTTAAAATTAAATATATTTTTAAATACAAAAAATAAATTACACTTAATATTATATTATGAACAAAATAAGATACAAATTCGGATTTATTTTCTAGTATTCAAGAAGTTATTCCTAAAGTAGGATTTATGTCGCTTTTAACAAGTTTTACTTATAGACAAGCTATATAGAGAAATCTATGGCATTGTATAGATCGAGATTTATGGTTCAAACGTTCATACACTTCAGAGCTTGTTTCTGAAATTATTATGATTTGAAATGATTCCTGTATTGAATAGATCCAAGCTTAAGATTATGAAGCAATATTTGTATACAAATTCATTTAAGTAAAATAAGTTTATAAGTTTTTCAGTTTAAATAAATTGGTTTGAAAATATATTTTTCAAGAAACAGACAAAATGCAAACAAGCAAAACGAAAATGGTTTTTTTGAAGTATAAACAAAGTTCAAATACTTTTTTGGAGTATAAGCAAAATTTGAATGTAGTTTGTTTATATTTAAAAAACAAACACCCTTTTGGAGTATAAGCCCAATAATGTTTTTGAAGTATAGTCAAAAGGAAACTATTTTTGGAGTAAACAAAATGAGAACAGGTTTGATGCGTTAAATCCATTGAATGGACGAGTCTTTGCCGTTCAATCCGGGATGAATGACGCATCTGACAACATCACAAATAAGGATTCAGACGCTTTTAAGGCACCAGTCGCACGACGGCAGCCACATGAGGTCCACAGCGCAATAGGTTCTGGGTAATTAAAGAGCTCAAAAAGTTTTGTTTCTGGAGAAGCCGTCCTAAAAAATTGTTGTTTTGCATAAGTATGTTTCCTGAAGATATAAACTAGCCTCAATTTATGTATTATGCATATAGCTTGTTTATTGTTTAAACGCAAATGCAAAATATTTATGTGAAGTAAAATATATTTACCATGTATTGGGAGTGTCTACAACATTAAGTATACACAATATTTTGATAGATAACATTTAAAAACTTTTGTTATATCATATATCTAATCTATAAAAGTATAATAAAGCTACTGCAAAATTCTGATTGAATTCTTATAAGATGTATCTACAGTAAAATGATAAAAACTTTGAAAAACAAAAGGATGCTCACATCGCCAGATGTGATAGCATAACCTAATATTGATTCGGAGAATTTGTCAGAAAAACTTTCATGTCTGTAAGAATTTATTTTATGAAGAAAACACATTTTGGTAAAAACATCACCTTTTTCACGTGTTAATATATTTTCTGCAGACAATTCAGTCTTTCTATAAAAAGTGAACGAAAAACTGGCAGCGATTAAATTAAATAACCTGCATGAATTTATCTTTAATTTGTGACGACGTTAACGTGTTACGCATTTAGCTTAAGAACAGTTTGCGTATTCAAATTAATCACTTCTTAGATCTTTCACAAGACAAGTGACTTTGATAATCGTAATTTCATCTAATACTTTACATACAATATAAACTTAAGATTTCTTTTAAAAGACATCTAAAAAAGATCAAGCTATGATATGTTTAAATATTACTTAACTTTAGTTGCTTGATAGTTCAAAAACAATGAGGCTGTTTAGAATAAATATATTTTAAAAAAGATTTTGTACAGATTGATAAGAATGGAGGAGTTATTCTAACCTATTTAAACCCTAAAAGATACAAATAATTAAAATATTCACAGTACAGAAGTTGCTAACCAAGTACTACAAACACATTTTTGTTCACATCTTTTGGTTGTCATGATGACGTCACCTCGTTTATATTGGTGCAAAAATCTTTGACGAGGAAAGGCTTTCAATAACGAAGCTTCAGATCTTATAAACAATTTGATATGATCTGAAATTGTGCACATTCCTATTTTTGATAAGAAAAAGTTATTGGCTAAAACATTTAGATATTAAATGTTTGATAACGTATATTGTAAGACATTTTAAATGATATGTCTAGTTTAACATAAAAAGACATAACTTGTTTTAACAAGATGTTTTATTTTATTTATTCATTTATTTAGGTTTTTAGATGCTGACGTTTAAATTATTGGATCCTAAGAAAGTCGAAATAAAGTGGCGTAAAAATGAATAATTTTTCAATCTAATGACTGCAAAGTTATTGTTATTCTTTCGTAGTATCAGTTTAGCAGTGAATTAAAATTTACATTTTTATCTAAATAAGGACAAATTTAAACTTGTTTTAAGTAACTAGAAATATGTGTCACTGTGATTAAAGAATAATAATATCATAAAACGTTACATACTAAAATTGTTTCTATAATAAAATAAGTTTAAAATAAAGTGCACAACACACTTTTAGCTTGTCTTCATTATCTAGATGTTGCACTGAATAGTAAACAACTTTGATAATTTTATTCTTAAACGAAAATAAATGAAAAAAACTTTCTAGCATTTCAAGCTGATTAAAAATAAAGAATTTAGACAGTTTTCATTGTAATTGTGAAACAAAATACATTTGTGGTTAAAAACTAGAAACATAAATCAAAACAAATGATTTATCGTCAAGACTAAAATTGTTTCGACTTTTGAAATATTTGGAAAACAAAATAATGTTGCAGCTGCTGTTCCTTCAGCATTAACTAAATACGTTTCAGGAATACTTAATTAATTGCCCAAATTAACCATGGCTTCACTTGAATTTCAGACCATTTTATAGCAATTAATTTATATTATAAATTAAATTCTAAATTATTTTGTAGCATTATGAATTATACATTGTAAATTATTTTATATCATTATAAATACAAAAACAAAACGACTCTTGCAACATACAAAAATATTGAGAAACATACATAATTATAATTAATTGTGTTTTGTATTACAACTTTCCACCCTGAAGTGATAAACTGTAGGCTTTTTAATTTCGTTGTCAGAGTGCAGCCGGAATTTTAATTTTGTTTTGCCATCTTCTTTCATTGTATTACCATTGCTTACTGCCCCAACCTTTTGCTAATTCACGAACACAAGAATAAACAGCAAACGAACATTGTAGTAGTCAAACTATTGATTGTAATGACAAGCAAATGAACATACAAAAATAATATTTCTCTTTCAAGCACCACTGCGAGGTACTTTCTTTATCAATGTTGCTTCAATCTAGCAAAATGTAATTTAAATATGAAGATAATAAGCGTATGCTATTACCGAACAGTGAAATGCCAGAGCACAATGCAGGGCTTAAGAAAACAAAAACACTATAAGAGTTGTAAATATCAAGCGCTTTGCGAGTTGTTACAGCTGAAAAACGCTCTATAAATTTGACATTATTATTATTATTATTAACGACAGGTCACGTGCTGAAAAAAAAATATTTTTGGAGAAATTTAGAATTCTAATTACAGTAAAAACTTAATAAATAGTCCTGATTAAATGGTTCAGTTAATTTAGTTCATTAGAACCAGCTGTACAATTCAAAAAATATTAAAACTTTTTTGTTAAACTATACAAGTTTTTATTTGTGCTTAAATAAAGGTTTTATCGAAAAACTACTAATTACTAGCATAGTACAATTTGTTCTTTCACAGAAAGTAATTATTTCATATTTTAAGCAAACAAAATAACAAATTCATAAGGAGTAATTAGAACATCAAATAAAATATCAAATTTAAGGAGTAATTAAAACATCAAACAATATATCAAAACTTTAAGAAGTATTTAAAATATCAAATGAAATATACACGTCACAAGGAGTAATTAAACTATCAAATAAAATATCAACGTCACAAGGAGTAATTAAAATATAAATTAAAATATCAACGTCACAAGGAGTAATTAAAATATAAATTAAAATATCAACGTCACAAGGAGTAATTAAAATATAAA
>JARUHE010333803.1:0-10762 GCA_031471125.1 Archaeomysis grebnitzkii | reverse complement strand
GTCCAATAAGCAGGAAAATGTTCCAACAATGTCTAGAAGACTACTCTTAAGTGTAACTAGAATATTCTAAAAAGTACTATTGAAAGAATCTGCAAAAGAAAGAAAATAAATTGTGTACGAATACTTTTTTCACTACTAAATATTTAATAATAAGTATATTTTGTTTAATTTGCATATTTTACATGCAATTTGTGCAAAAAATTAATGTATGCATTGGAATACAGATGTTGTATTATTGATTTTCTTTAGTTTGTTATAGACACTTGTCTAATAAAGAATTTCATGGTGTACGAATACTTATTTCCCCCCACTGTATATATATATATATTTATTTTATATAGCCATGTAAGGTCTAGCTTTTAATAACCCTTAAAGGCAGTTATTTTATTGCAAAACTTTATAATTAACGCCTAACTTTATCATTGCAATGCATCTAACAAGTCTCCACAAACTTTCAGTGAGAATTGTTACTTTTATTTCTTATGAACTTAGATAACAAAATTAAAGTTCTAAAACTTGTTAACCTTGTGCTCAGATGATATCGATCGATGGTGAGGATTAAACCTGGGCTAACCTTTTGATTTCAGGAACCAGACAAGATATTGATGTAAAAAATATGCAAAGGCATTCTTTAATGGAAATATAATCAAAAATAAATCCTTTTGCTCTGCAGTCAAGGATGTTGTTTAAAAATACTCATATAAGTAAATGAGTCATTGTGTCTCTTTGAAGTTCTTAACTAAAAAGAAACTGTCAAGCAGGGCGTTGCTTTAGCTGCCATTCTGGTGATTACTCCATTAGAGTTACTATTGGAAGACACTGATGACAGCAGCTGAAGCAATGCCCTGATGTCAAATGACATCAAACTTTGGTAAACTAAATATACTCACAATGAAAAACCTAAAGTCTGCTGTTATTAATCTATGAAAGTTAAGGTGACAAGGACAACTCATGAAATGGCATTTGAACCATTGTCATATATAGTGCAAATATCTACACAATTCCCTGTAAATAATTAAGTTTTCCATCAAACATCGTGAGCAATAAGAGCCTGGTTTGTGCTAGCAGCTAAATACAAAAACTAATTCATTTACTGAAACAACAGCAACTACAAATCAATACAAATGAGAAAATAAATCAGAAATTGTTGATCATTAATTTTGTTTATCACAACTTGTAGGCTTGTAAAAATATTGGCACAGCACATACAGGCCAGCCCTGCTTTTATTAAAAATTGTGACTCACTCTTATTCGAGTTGTAATAAAAGCGGAGTTCACCTGTACAACACTTGAAAACGGGCATTCCACAGTCTATAAAATATCTATATAACACACAGCTGCTAAGATTTTTTGTCATTTATATTCAAGATTTGTTATAACAATAGACAATACTGTGATAAGCTAAGTTAATAGCTGACAATTTTCTCAACTTACTTTTCTCAATATTTGATTCCAAAATATACATACTCTAAACATCATATCAATTAACAATGACAATGAAAATAAAAATGTTCAATAGTACTTATTAACATCGACAAAATCATAATATAATCAGCAGTAAAAATTTTTATATAGAAAAATAAATATTATAATATTTGTTTCTAATTTGAACAATAGAGTACATTATTTTCTATTAGCAAATAATATATAAAGCTATTAAATATATAAAAATAATACTATTCATACTATACCTAAACATAGAATTGCAACAATTCACTAAATTAATTAAATAGAACATATGCCTATTGAAAATGCAGTTCCTACATTACTACAGTAGGTAACAAAAATTAGGTTCAATATAATTTAACTTGCTTGATTTAGTACACTTCGTGTCATGCAGTACCAAAAATATGTTAAAAGTTAGAGGAATAAAGAAGTTTTGGAAGACAGATGCCTTAAAATGATGAAGGAATATCAAATAATACCGACATTGTATCATTCACTCCGAAAGGAAGGCATCATCCCATGCAATTAGGATTTTTTTAATACATTCTAAAGTCTTTGTGGAAGAGTCAAATTTTTTTTGATCAAGACCACTTTTTAACCATTAATCCAACCACATAAAAAGTTGATCTAGATCAAAAAAGTTGGGTCGCGATCACACTTTAAAGTCGTTGTGGAAAAGTCAACAGAATATAAGTCGGTGAAGGGATGCTTATGAATATACTTTATTGGTGCAATTTTGTATCATCTGTAGATGAAGAATTGAATGTGGCAGTTAACTTTATTCATAAATTGTAAGCACACCCAGAGTTCGAGGAAGCACTATATGCAATGAGGTTTAATCATATGAAGCACTGAAGAGTATTAATTATATACATATCAGCTGAGATTAGTGTTATCTTAATGATAGCAATTATCTTAGGTCCTACGATCGGAAAGTGATGAAAGAGCATCAAAAGAGAAACCTTGACATAAGATATAAATGCAAACCTACACAACTGTAGTAAGACAAATCATTTTTATGAAAATTTATCTATTACAAAACAATATATTGTTTGTGTAGACAAGAATTAAAAGACCTTCCAATATAATTAATGAAATGCTAAGAGATAAATAAGAGAAAAATTATGCTCCACATAGAAACATGCTTCAGTAAGAAAACTATGCAAACCCCACATGAGAGGATTGATTGATTGATTATATAGAGTTTGGGCAAAGCCCGACACTGCCACATGAGAGGAGTTATCTGTTCACCACATAATAAATAGGAGAAGAAATTGCATTGCAAGAAGATGTCCTCTGAGTTACGAATAGTGGTTTGTACTTGTGTAGAAACTACGAAGAAAGCCTGTTGCAATTTTCAAGCATTTTCCATATGGATGTTATGACCAATTCATTCTTGGTCTATCTGAAATATCGTGCTGGATAGATATTGTAGAAGTTCAAATATATTTGTGGATTACCTAAAATGTATAGTAGGTGAATATTGACCGAATGATACTAGAATGCATGTGAAAACATACAAACGATACATTGAGACATAACAAAGTAAACAAATTTCTTGGTTTAATGCTGCAAACAGATTATTCACTACTGCAGCTTTATGTTAGATGAAGTTAGGCACTGCTATGAGAGTGAATAAATATATATTGGATGTTCAGCTTTCTTGACACTGCAATGAGATGTCATTCAGCATCAAAAGATTAGACATTGAAACCATGTTATTCAAGCAAACATTATCAGGATTAGCATTCCATTCAAAATGAATCTTAGATCCATTTTGAGGAATGTATTCAGAAGCAGGGTACCAAAAAAATTCATTTTTGGTACATAATTAATTTTGGCACTTGTTTGGTTTTTGTTCCAGAAATGGACATGTTTAAACTATTTTTGAGATTCAAGGAGCAGGAAGGTATCACAAAACCCAATTTTTTAGGCACACTGCTTGGAAGAATCAACCAAGATGAAAAATAAGCTCAGCACTGAAATTTATTTTGTAATTTGTCACTTGGATTAAAAATAGCACAAGTGAGGCAACCTCCATGTTATTTGAATGTGGGCTGCCTTACATGTGCTATTTTCAATCCACTTTTAATGCCCAAGAAATGAAGATCTGTTCATTGGTTTAATCTTGTCTAATGAAGCACGCCTCAAAAATAGAAATGGTTTTGTACAATTCTAAACCTGCATCTCAGAAAATGTTGAAATTTGTAGAAAAATACTTCGGTTTTCATTATTTCAACTACTGATCATTAAAATCGTCTTATTTTCAATAATTGAAGAGCCGGAAGGCAAGGTATGCCACGGTATGCCAAGGTATGCCATGGAAGGCAAGGTATGCCATGTGGTATAAAAACTTCATTGGAATTGGGCTGTTTTGCCTCTCAGCTCTGATGTTGATGTTCGAAGCGAAAGTAATTCAATCCTTGAATAGTTTCCTCAAATTGGTCTAAATTTGTTATTGGTTGTTTTGAAGCAAAAGTGACAGTTTATTGAGCAAATTTTCTTTGCCGAGTTTCCGTCATTTTGTCCGTTACCGTTTGCTATCGTTGGTTAATATTTGCTATTATTTGTTACCGGTTGCTATCGTTGGTTACCATTTGCTATTATTTGTTACCGTTTGCTATTATTTGTTACCATCTATTATGGTTTGTTACCATTTGTGCAAACTATGTCCTGAAATAATTTCAATTGAAGATACTTCAAGAAAAAAAATTCAAATACTTCTCTCTACAAAACATTGAACATTACTCAACCAAGCTTACAACATTGAGTTTCCAATAATGATAACAACTAAATATTTTCAACAAAAGAATAAATAAATTTTCTAACTAAACAAAGTAAATAATCAAGCAACTAAATCTAGTAATTAATTAACGCGTTAACCACCATGTGGTACATCGGTGGTACATGGACATTATTTTTGTATTGCCAAAAAGAACACCGGTGGTACATGGATATTGTTTTTGTATCCCAAATAGTACACGGGTGTTATATGAATATTGTTTTTTTATCGCCAAATAGAATGCCTGTGGTACATGCACATTGTTTTTGTATCGCAAAATAGAACATCGGTGGTACATAATCGAACTTATGACTTAAGAGGAGCAATGCCAGACACCACTATGGTAGTTAATGTGTTGAAAAAATGACTTGCATTGAATAAATAAACAATGAAAGAAATTAATTAGCTGAATAAATAATTAATTAAACAAACTAATCAATTAAATCAATAGATTAATAATTGAAATGAACAAATCAATAAATTATTCACGTCAAATAAAACAAAGACGTGAAATGGCTAGTGTCAGTCACTAGTACATTTAAAGTTCGTATATCTCCAGTCATAACAAGCAGGCAAATTTTCAAGATCTTACAATATTTGGCTCAGTCTTACCTAGTGACCATCTCGAAAGTTTGGCCCTGGAATGTTACTGATCAGTCCTTTAATGTTTAAGATGACAAACATTCCATAAGGATCTTTTTCGACATTAATTAGACAACTGAGAGGCAAAATATGCCAAGTGGTATAGTAACTCCATTGACTGAGAGGCAAAATATGCCAAGTGCTATTGAAAAACCTTTGGCATTGGTTGCATTTACCTCTCAGTCTTCCAATTAAAAAAATATGTCAGTCCCTATTGTGTAAAAGAGTTCGGATAAACTGGAATTGAAATTCCACCTTGCATTCCAAGGTGATCTATGCATGTCATGAAATTATTGTGTTAAAGACTAATCTATATGAATATATTCATTTTTCATTGGCAAATTATATAGCTACAGCATTTCAAACTAGTATAACAACACACAGTTCTAAGACACAAATTTACTTCATTTTAGTACAAAATATCATCTAAATATACCATAAACTAAACAAGATATAAACAATGTTTCGAAACGTTCGTATCCACAAATGACAAAAGAATTATCATCTAGTCCTGCTGTGGTAATCAAGTTCCTAACCCTATTCATCAAGAGCTCAAAAACAAAAACAAAGCATTCTCTTTTGATTGTTTAGATTTATTTTACCATACCAAACTTGTTTTCATAACCTTATTGGTTATGATAATAAGGAAACCTTCAAGCTATAATTATATAAAAGAATATATAAGTATATAAAATTATAATAGACAACATGCATTGTCCATTCTTCAAAAGAGATTAAATTATACTCTTTGTTAATCCAAGAACCTAATTTTTCAGTCATTTAATGACTGGTAGAGTTAACTAACTTCATTTAAATAAGAAAAACAAAGTTTTTAAAGAGCTACAGGTTAAATTAAAAGGTTTAGTTTTCTTGAATATTCTACATCTCTACATGAACCTTGGTACATTGCAGCATCATTGTATATTTTATTGTATCAAAAATCCAATGCAATATATATAAACAATTGTGTCTATTAACTTCATGTCTGACAGAAATTGACTTGTCCTGTCATTATCACAGTGTACGCAATCACCATGTTTTTCGACAAACTGTCAGTAACGGCAGGTGATTTAAATGGTTGGTTACGATCATTTACTAGATATTTTCATCCAATGCGACCATTGGCAAAGTTAAATCTTTCAGAATGACTCAATAAACACATTACACTCATAATGATCTTTACAACCAGACGTTATGTCAATTAATTTATAAACAATGTTCAATATAGACTAATATGTAGTACATATGTGTACAATATAGGCTAATATTTAGTACATAAATGCCAAAAAGATATCACATATTTATTTATTCATAAAGCCACCGGATCAACAAATCCTTGAAGAAAGTGGATGAAAAGAAGCTTTTACGAAGTTGAAAAACTTTAAAAAGTTCAATTTAACATTTAAAAAGTTAAAAAAAACTTTAAAAAGTTAAATTTAACATTTAAAAAGTTAAAAAAAACTTTAAAAAGTTCAATTCAACATTTAAAAAGTTAAAAAAACTTTAAAAAGTTAAGCTAAGATTGAAGAATGAAAGATGGAGGAATATTTTGATTGTTAAACATTCGCACAAACATGATTACATAAACTTACGACTAATTATACAAATATTCATAAATTTCGGACATAATTTTCTTAAAATTTTCATAAAATTTCGAATAAACTTTTATAATTTTCAAAGTTTAAAACTTTATAAAGTTTAAACATTTAAAAGTTATCCCTTAAAAGAATAAACACATTCACACACACACACCCATAACTAAATGCAATTTGTGTTTTATTTTTCAATCTTTAAAGTAGTTTTATCATGTAATTATCATGTAATTATCATGTAATTATCATGTAATTATCATGTAATTATCATGTAACTATCATGTAATTATCATGTAATTATCATGTAATTATCATGTAATTATCATGTAATTATCATGTAATTATCATGTAATTATCAATGTCAAGATGATTGTAGACATGAGCAATGACAAAAAAACATTTAAGAGATAAAGAAGGAAGTTTAAGATTTAAAGTTTTAGTTCTAGATTTGAAATTGTTTTTAGATTTGATAACAATTGTTTTGGCTTTATTTGGCACAACTTTGTTTAAACTTGACTTGAATCACATTTTAATGGAATAAAAAGCTTTCCACATTAATTAAACGACTGAGAGGCAAAATATGCCAAGTGGTGTAGCAACTACATTGCAATTGGGCTTCTTTACCTCTCAGACCACTGATTACTAGTTTAAATATCAGAAGGAGAAATGGGGGGTTGGTAGTTCAGCTTTAAGCCCACCCCCTACCCCTAGCACAGGTGAGTATTTTTAGGCAGTTATATTTTTTGATAATCAATGAATCAAAATAAAGATATTTATTTCTATATTGCACCCTTTGCACCATTTTTATTTTTGAAAAATATTGACTAAAAATTATTCATATCCACATAACTTTCAATAAGTATTTCTTAGTTTTTTTAACTTGTAAACATTTTAAACTACATTCTAGATGAGCATACTTTTATGAGTACTTTTACAAGTAATTTTACAAGTACAGTCGAGTGAGTGAGGAAATTACCTTCAAAATTTCACTGAACATGATACTCGAGAAAAAACTTTTGGGTTCTCGGTTTTAATGATAGGTTTGTTTTTTTCCCACCTGAGGTAACATACATGATTTGACACTTTTGAACACATTTTTGACTATTTAATGCTAATAATAATTTGAATGTCTTTCACCAATTAATAGTAATTGGAATGTCTTTGACTAAATAAGAAAAAATACTGAGTATCATAACTAAAAATTAAAAATCATAAAATGTTACACTAACAATAATCTTAAATCATAAGTTGGTTCAACATTTAACATGTAAGCTGCATTATGAGTTTAATAATTCTAAAATAAAACAAACAAATAATACATAAAATAAAAAAATAAAAAATGTAGTCATATTACAATAGAACATAAACTGCTTTTGTCATTTCTCCACAAAACCAAAGAAAAATTAATGGCATAGTAAGACGTGTTAATTTTCACAACAAAAAACAACGGCCTAGTAAGACGTGTCTATTTTCACAACAAAAAGTAGTGACCTGGTAAGATGTGGCAGTTTTCATGACAAATAACAGTGCCTTGGTAGACATGTCAATTTTGAAGAAAAGAAATGGTTTTGGTTTGGAACTTGAAGATGAATATTCAAAAACAATATTTAAAAAAATATAAACATTATCAAAATTTATTTTGTGTTTGTTTCATTCCTTCACTTTTTTGACTAACTTTCAAAACATTTTCCATACAAACCAGCAGTTAATTAAAACTGCATCAATTTGTTTGTAGTTTTCTCCACACCAAAATAAAATGAAGATGAGCATTTATCCGACAATCTTCCAGCTTTGAAAATTTTATCCACCACAGCCACCGCAACCTCCACACCCGCCACATCCACCACCATCTCCACCATCCCCACCTCCACCACCACCATCACAGTCACCGCCATTGCAGTCGCCACCACTTCCACCGTAAGCTGAACAGAAGATGTGAGCAAACGCATCAACACTGCCAGGTTCGAACCCGCCATTGTCACCACCCGCGCCTCCCTCACACCCGCCACTACTAGCATGACTCGACCCCCAAAGAAGGCCCGGTTCACCTAATGTGGCATGGGTGCCACCGCCACACCCACCGCATCCTCCGCAAGATCCGCATGCTCCAACACCGGTCAAATACGCCGCTAGACCGATGCCAATAGTGGGAGCCGCAGCGGTGATGCCGCCAATGTTCGACCGGTTTTTCTTCTCCAGCTTCTTGCGGAAAGAGACGTTTGTCGGCGCAGCCGCACAAAAGAATCCGAAGGCTGTGAGCATTTTCAATTTTTCCACCGGTATCCGGTTCGGGTAAGACGTCAGTGTGGACAGCGCCCTACCATAGTCCTCGAGTCCGTCTACCTCATCCTCCCCTGGAGAGAGGATCCTCGGCTGGCAGAGGATGTGCAACACCGTCACACTCAGGCCTAGTGCAATGCTTTCCACGAAGTTTGTCGAGTCTTTCTTCACCTGAAAAAATCATCTATGTTAATTGCTGAATGGTCATGCTATGATATCTCTTCATGACCATTTGTGACACACATTTATGACACATATTGTGACACACTATTTTTTAATACTTTTTTTATGAAATGGAACATATTTTCATTTTAAAATCTTTACCCAAGATAACAAAGATATTGTCTTTTTGGTTCTAATCTTCTGAAAGGAGAACAATGTTTTGAAGCTATGTTTGCCACATTCACCCCCATGGGGAGGCCTAAGGTATGTTTGCCACATTCACCCCCATGGGGAGGCCTAAGGTATGTTTGCCACATTCACCCGCATGGGGAAGCCTAAGGTATTGTTTAAAATAGTTCACTATCAAAAAGTTGACCCATTAATTGGAAACTAAATAAGACACCAACAGAACAAGATTTTTACAATAAAACCTTATTTAAAGCACATATAATTGAAGGACTGAGAGGCAAACAGTTTAATTCCAATGGACTTACTATTACACTTGGCATCTTTTGCCTCTCAACCCAATTCCAATGGAGTTACTATTACACTTGGCATCTTTTGCCTCTCAACCCAATTCCAATGGACTTACTATTACACTTGGCATCTTTTGCTTCTAATCCCTCAAATGAATAGAATAGGTTTTATAATTAAAATGAAAGAATTGTTCAGTTGTTCAAATGAATTTTTATTCGACTGTAATATTCTCCATTGGTTTAATTAAAATGAAAGAATTGTTCATTTGTTCAAATGAAGTTTTATCCGACTGTAATATTCTCCATCAATCAGTTTAATTTGAAAAATTTATTTAAACTTATGGCAGTAAAACAATAAAAAGTTTGGGTATTCAATAGCTAGAAAAAAACAAAAATTTATTTAAAAATACTGATGTGACTTTTATTTCATTAAACATATTTTAAAATAGAAATAAAAACAAAAAACTTCAACGTCCACCTTCACCTCTTGAAAAAAGTGAGTTTTTCCAGTTATTGACCAATATTTAAACAAAATTTACATATGAAAATGATATCAGAACCAAACCATATAAGTTTAGGTATAATTCCAGTTAACCAATGATAAAAAATTCTGTCAATATCTAACCTCCTTTTACATATGTGAGAGTCAGTTTAGGTTATGAGTTCCTATAGTGCCTCATATTTAAATGATTGCATAAAAATATAAATAAGAGTTAATTTAAGTTCTAAATTTTCACTCATATTCACTATCACCCATAAACTGGAAGAATGCCTGGATTTATTGTGCAGATATCTAAAAGTCATTGCTCTGAAATGAACAAACTAGGAAAAAACACAATAAAACTCTGGTATGTTAATAAATTGAAGTTTTATAAAAAAAACTGAATTTAAGAAAAGTTGTTTTGTATGTTAATGTATATCTTTCATTTTTGCTAAATGATCATTGCTCTAGAATGCAAACTAAAAAAATGTTTGGTCTCCTTTTTGAAAAAAAGTTGATAAATGCCTAACACCAACATCACATCTTCTTATATAATTTATCAGTTTATTCTAAATAAACAATTCTGTAAATTTGAAAAACAAACAAAGTAAAACTATGACTGAGTGGAAGTTTCAACAAGTGGTTACACCAATTTATTTAATTTCAAAAACTAGTTGCACCAATTTATTTAATTTCAAAAACTAGTTGCACCAATTTATTTAATTTCAAAAACTAGTTACACCAATTTATTTAATTTCAAAAACTAGTTGCACCAATTTATTTAATTTCAAAATTAGTTGCACCAATTTATTTAATTTCAAAATTAGTTGCACCAATTTATTTAATTTCAAAAACTAGTTACACCAATTTATTTAATTTCAAAAACTAGTTGCACCAATTT